>JAMXBB010000001.1:134348495-134602913 GCA_024138015.1 Lumnitzera littorea | reverse complement strand
TGGGGGGGGGGGGGAGCTCTTTGTGGATAAATCTTCTAATTTTATTCACCTTATGCTCTTATCATTATTAGAGGACTTCTTTATAGCTAGGCAGTTCAGCTGGAGGGACGCTTGCTTGGCATGATTATACTGACAACTATGCTCTGCTTCATCTTACGATTTGTATGAGCTTGACGAGGTAGCGATTCTACTATAGGTTTAAACTTGAGATAGATTCCTGCATATTGCCATGCCTAGTTAATACAATTTTATTATCGACGGGGATAGGCTATTGGCAGCTAGATGGAAGGTAACATAGCATATTACTTAGCATCCCGTGCATGTAGTAGATGCGTACCGTACAGCATTAAACCTACAAATGATACAATAGGTATGATATGATAACTTTTTCTCTTTTTTAGTCCTTCTATCACACCAATGTGCCAACCCTTGTTGACTTACGGGCTTTTTTTTTTTTTTTTTTTTTGCCTAAGGTTGTTTGGGAGCTACATATGGAAGAGTTGCTATAGCCTTTCTACATTACTAGGCGATATGTTTAGACTGCCCGGGTGCCACTTATATGTTTCCACATCATTGAGTGGTGTTTCCTCAACCGTGTCCTCCAGCAATTTGGTGGATATTAGTACCTTTCATAGGATCTAGACACCTTTGAGCAATTCCATCAACTAGACCTTCGAGGTAGGACAGATGTTAACTGAATCAACACACATGCTGTATACATCCAAGTTTAGGGTTAAGGGCACGAATTCTTAGTATATATCTATGGTCCCTGTGGAGTTGACTAAAGTTACTGGTCATGATACAGACAGATCACTCGGCGTTACATACACACCAAGGAGCTATCGTTGGTCAATTGGTAAGTGCATATGCAATCATCCAATTGTTTCTATACTTGTATGTACTTACTATTATATATTCTGACACCTGCATTTCTATTCATTTTAGGTGGATTTTCTTAGGGATGTACAATTGACACTTAACTATCTTATAGTGCTTCGTATTGTAAATGGAGCACTACAGTTTGTCGAGTAGCACATAAACCTCATCCTTTACCTACATCACGAGGGTATATAGTAGCTACCCCATGTAGACCACGACACAAAGCAAGGACCACCTACAGACGAGGATATGCCAACTCCTAATGTACTACCTAAGGCCAAAGCCTGAGTTTGAGGAGGTAGGGCTCAATAAAGGTGTAGCTAAGGAGACCTTGATGATGATGTGCCACCATACAAGTGTCATTCTACAAACCTAAGCCAAATTAGTATGGGATATGGTACATACCCTAGATCAGGATTCGCCTCTACCTCGAGAGCTAAATCCAGCTATAGGGCCAAATCTAGTTCTTACATGACTCTTGAGTTCTAACATCATGTAAATCTTGCAACTCTACTAGCATCTCAATAGCTACATTTTACCTACCTCAATCCTCCATAGGTGAAGGCATCACTTAGCTGTAGCCGGCTCCTCTAGACGACCTAACCCCTCTAGACGACCTAACCCCTCTAGATGACCCAATCCCTCACAGAGATCTTAACAATCCACTGTCTCAACTTATGCAGTCACAGGATGGCCGGAGGCGTTCACTTTTATCCCGTGCTATTAGGACCTTTACACGGCGTAGATAATGGTAGATATCTTTTTTCATTTTTTATACCATTGTATTGACATTAATACATTACAATTTTTGTATATATACTTCTTATTTGAATTGCAATTTCACTTTCATCAAGGGTCATAGTTTATGGCATTCTTTTCTTGTCATGGCATTACAATTTTCAATTATATTTTACTGTAGTCAACTCATATGGTAAACAGATGATCATTCTACGCGCTAAGTTTTGTTGTGCCTACCATCTTCGTTGAGGCATCCCATCGATTGTTATTTTATGCAATCGACTTCTATAGTAAACTTACTATTTGGCTTGTAATATGTGGAACAGGGTTTAAATAAGTGGTATTTTGAAGGCACAATTAGTGTAATTCTTAATAGTAGCTATGTGTTTGGTATATTGAAAGTGCACGTATTACATGCTTAATACACTAAAGGCGCATGCAATGTGTGCACCTTTAGTGTAAAAATTTACATTTGCATATGCCTTCACTATACTAGATTGATAATATTTTTCATATGGGGCCCTTTTCCGTATTATTTTTCGGAAAAGCCCCCATATTTGTATAAAACTCCTAGACTCGCAAATTTAATATTATAATAAATAAGGATGAAACTTAACTAATAATATCCACTTATATTAAACATACTATATATATGTATATACATACGTCTATGTATGTATGTGTTATATATAATGGGTATTTTAACAAAAGATCAAAGAGAGAATTTATAGAAAAAGAAAGCTCTAACATATATATATATATTGGAAATTAAATTAGTGGCACAAGTACAACAAAACATAAAATAAGGACTCAAGTAATTTCAAAGGGTGCTATTTTAGGATCTTTTTAGGTGGAATTCATGTCAAACTCTATAAATGGATCTTATGATCTAACGGGAATCAAGTAGCAATCTATTTAAGTACACAAAACAAGAGCAAAGGATCTCAACTTAAACTTACCAAGACATGTTCATAGTTTAAATTCAAACACTACAAGGTCCATAAGCCATTTGTTAATTAGTAGAAGTAACCAATGTGAAGTTAGAGTCACATAAGCCTTTGCAATGGCTGTAAACCCAGGATATGTAAGATTTTGCCATTCGCCCAAATGATTCAAAGTAAGAATTCAAATTATAGTTGAATGCCTTTATGCCTCATTCATATGGTGCCTAAAGGCATTCAATCAAGAGTGCGAATGCCACTGACTCCTATAGTACTCTTAGAATCATTGGAACACTAACGTATAAGCATCCGAGCAAGGCAATTAAAATCTATGCCTTTTCATCTTATGTCTTATGTTTCAAAAAGGACGGTTTCGTCCTTATTTTAACCTTAAGCAGTATTATAAAGGTTTATTTGCATCATTATTAACCATTATTAAGTGATTTTCTATAAAAATCTTTTGTAAACCACCTTTCATTGTGGCAAATTCCTTGGCATTATTATTATATGTGTCACATCAATTTAATATCATCGTAGTTCAACCTTTCTTAGTGAGTCACATCCAATAGAAATTGTCCATATTCCTTACTATTGAAAGCCTAAAATCTTGAATGTTGTTGCATGAGAAACTAGAATCATTGCATGCTCAAAGAAAATTGATGTTAAGAACATTTTATTTTGGTATCAAACTGAAGGTTCAATTGTAAACTATATGTAAGAAATTGGCATATGGTTGTAGTATTTGTTGTTGTTGAGGTTCATTTTGTTTTGTTGTGTGTAGGAGATGTTGTATACATTATGTTGTTGTTTGAAGGAGGAATCATGAGCTTTTTACCATTGTGCAAGTTGAGGTAGTAATAGTATTAAGTTAGGTGTTCAACAAATTATTTGAGTGAAAATTTGTTGTTAATTAACTAATGTAGTGGAGTTGATATGTTAAGTGAGAATATTTATGGCAGTTGTGATGGAGTTAGGCAAAGGAGAGGTGATAATAGCCATTAAAGAGCAATAAATAAAAATACTCACATATACTATGTAAAATTCCATAGTAGTGTAAGCTACTCTTATGGTAGTTATAGGAGCACTTGGAGTAGTAGTGCATAATGGTGAGTTGGTAGAGCATTAAGATGATAACTTCCTCATAAGCAAATGGGTAGATGAGGGTGTAAAGACTATCAAAATGAGAGTTCAACCTTTTAGTGGTCGTAGCTTGCCTAATGACTATGTTGATTAGGAGCATACTGCAAAAAAGGTGTTTAAATGTTATGAGTATAATAAAACCACCAAAGTACATCCACTAGCTCTTGAAATCATTAGTTATGCTACTACATAGTGGATATTAGTAAATCCTAACGCAAATAGGTGGTAAGACAAAGTTGCTATGTAGTAAGAGACTAAATGATCATACAAGTTTAGTATACCAATGTTACCATCAAGAGATGTTCTTTAGTTATAGTAAGAAGCTACCAATCTCGAGGATTATGACCTGGAATTTGTTGTGTTGATTATTTGATGTGAGGTGGATGCACTTAAGGAAAAAACTGTTTCACGTTTTGTTATTGGGTTAAAGTTTAAAATTACAAGTTTATTTGAGATGTGAATGTTTGATCACTACTTCAAAACCAGCTAGCCTAATTTGATTTGTTTAAGGAGATGGTAGGAAGAATGGTAGAAGTAGTAGTGATTAGGAAGGAGATGTATGAGATGATTTGAGCTAATGGAAGAAGATTGTGGGAAGGCACCTATCATATCCTATGTATAGAATAGTGGCAAATTGTTTATCTATGTGTAAATAATGGGCATTATGCTCATTATTGCCAATTATGAGTAAAGAAGTAGTAGTGGATAGACAATGCATTTGAGTCAATTTTTGTTTAGAGATGGAAAATTATGCGCCTCTTGTTTGTCTAAGGAAGTTATTAGTCGATGAGGTACATTTGGGAGCATTTTATAGCTATTTTAAAGAGAAGAAGGCTTTAAAACAATTAAAGGAGCATTTTTTCTAGCATTATGAGGAAATTCTCATAAATCAAAAGAAAATTTAGAAAATGGGAAAAATAGAAATAAAAAGACCAAAATGAAAAAAAGAAACTGTAAGTATATTTTTTGGTATTTTCAACATATTTGCTCTCTCCTTTTGCAATTTTATGCATTAAGAACATTATAACAAAATTTTTGAAAACAAATAATTGTTAGAAAATAAAAAGAAAAAGACAATTCGAACATGTAAAATGTAAACTCATAGAAAAATTTTCTACAAAATAAAAAGAGAAGTTAATGACAAATATAAATATTTACAAAAAAAAATAATAATAAAGGAGATAAAAGAGTAGGAGACAATAAAATGTAGATAAGGGGTAGCATGAAGAATAGAGATCATGTGAAAAAAGAAAGAGTTGGGGAACTGGTAGGTTCGGGTCATGGTAATGAGAGTTTAGGAAGTGTGGATTGAGGAAGGGGGGAGCAAGAGAAAGAAAGAGAGAATACTAGGAAGAAAGAAATAAAGAAAGGGGATAAACTTAGTACAAATACTTGAACTTTCATATTTTTTCATTTTAATATTCAAATTTTAAATTCATTCATTTTAGTATTGCAACTTTTTAAATGAGATAAATTTGTTTCTCTATGATAATGGTCATTATTATAAAATGATAAAATAATAATATAAGTACGTCAATTTTCATTTTAGTACTCAAACTTTATCTTTTATTTCATTTTGATACTTTAAATTTTAAAAGTGAAACAAATAACTATTTTTTTTATAGTAGCCATTATGATAGCATTATTAATTTATCTCATTTAAAAAATTGGAGTACTAAAATGAACAAGTTTAAAATTTAGGTATTAAAACGAAAAAATATGAAAGATTAGGTACTTCTAGTGCCCTTATTCCATGAAGAAAGAGAAGTAAAAGAAAAATGTAAAGAGGAAAATGCTTATTCAATTTGTTAATAAAGTTAAAAAAAAAAATAAATACGTAATGAGCCACTTATCATGTGTTGCGCATTTATCATCTCATTTTTTCTCTACAAATATTATGGATAATAATGATATATATCATGATAAACTCATCGTAGTGCATTATGTTACATGCGACAAGCAACTTACCATGATAGCCCATAATATATTTTTTTTCTTCTTCATTTGGCCAACTTACTGTTGAAGATGAAAGGAAAACAAAAAGAAATAGTTTATTTTTTATTTTTTATTTTTTTGTGAAGAGGCTCATAAGCTTATCAATAAGGCTAAGTTGACGATAGAGCAATTAAAGAAAATGATGAGGAAGTGTTCATATATGAGTATCCAAGTTGACATTGTCTACTCTAAAAGGTAATAATATTGAGAGTGAAGTATGATGCATGGTTACTACAAGAAGTGGCAATTAAGTGTTTTGATTAATGCTAGTAGTTTTAGTCAATTTCTTGGATTTGATGTCAATAAGGGGCTTAACTCTACATTTGGTGACTATAAGTCCATTGAGAATTATTGTAGATGATGGCTCCATGTAAGTTTGTATTTCAATAATACTTAACTCTATGTGAGAAATGCAAGGAGGTCAATGAAATGAAATGCAAATGTCTACACATTACTACAAAAAGATTGTGATTTAGTACTTAAAATTCCTTATTTATTTCGTTTGGATACTATAATTTGGAACTTTAAGTTGATGATTGTGGAGTTCAACATAAGTGGATAAAGTTGTTCATTATAAGGCATGATTGAAAGAATAAAGACGATTGAAGATAACAAACTTCCTAAACTACTCATTTAACACGATTGCAACTTTCTTAAGCATTTTTATTTATTACTTTTGATAATGTAGATTATTAGGAATCAAAGTGAGCCTTTGATTACTAAATTTGTTAGAGAAGTACCATGAGTAATTTAAGGACCTAAATATGCTACCACCTAAGCGTAAGCATGATTATAGACTGTACCTTTAAGAATAAGCAAATCTAGGTAACTTAAGGCCATATAGAAATTCATTAATATATGTAGACACTTCATTTTTACCATTTTTCATTTTTATTTTAGTTGAGATAGGTTAAAAAAATAATAAAACAAAAAATAAAATAAAATAATAAAAAATAATGAAAAAATAAAAAACGAAAATTAAAAGAAAGAAGGAAAAAAAAAAATAGAAAAAGAGAGTCGAGTTAAATCCTATTGAATTGTATCGAGTTAAGTTGTGTCAAATTAAATTGCGTTGGGTTGTTTAACGTCAAATTGGATAATGGTATATGATTAATTTAATAAATCATTAAGTCATTTAAGAGATGGGTTTTATTAGAATAATTTAGTCCTAATTTGATTTAAAGTAGATTTTTATCTAATTTATATTAGGCCAGAATATATTTAGGATTTATTAGATAAGTTATTGGACTATATCTAATTGGATCGAATCGAAACTCGAAAAATTGAAAGCCCGAATTAAGTAGGGTTTATAGAAGTTAGGTTAAATTTTTGAAGAATCGTAATCGTAATCGTATCTTCTGTATCTTTGATATGAAATATACAATTGAAGGTTTATAAATAGTATGTTGGCTAATGGACTTAGACATTTTTATTTTTAAGTACACAATTCCCCAAACACCTTTCACCTATACCACAACAATCCCCCCCCCCCAGTCCAATTTCAATCCAAAGCCCTTGACGTCACAGATGCAGCTTCATCCTCAATCTAGCAATTCCAATCAACACGCTGCACAATCCAGTAATTCTAATCCACAAAACCTCTTAATGCAATCCACGAAACCTCAATTCTCCCTGATCATATGCTTTACACGTCCACGAATCCAACGCAGCATGATACGTTCCATAGCCTGACGTCTAGCGATTTAATATTCCTCACAATGCTTGCAATAATTTGAGCAAGCTATGTCCTACACTTCAACATCCTATGGCCTGACGCAATCAACCATTGTCGAAGTCTACACAATCTATGAAGTAATTGATCGAAGCCCTTGCCACAATGTCTACAAATCTAATTGCATGACCTTGATTATCATCGGATACGTCACAAGCCAACACGTCACTTCATCCAAATTCTGTAACTATATGTACACGAATACAACACCGATGTGATGCATATACACAAATCCTGGATAAGACGTATGCTGCACATGAACGCGAACACGAAGATTACACGCGACTTGAACAGTTTAGGTAAAAAATTATTATTTTTTTAGTTAGTTTTATTGTTTTTTTTTTTTTACAAATCTATTTTTGTTCAAGTGTAGGTTTTTTTATCATTTATTTTATTTTCATATTGTGTATTTTTTTTAGATAATTCCAATTTTCCATGAAATTTAGTTAAATTACATTTTTTAATAAAATCATGTTTTTTTTTTAAAATATATGTATCTTGCTGTTAAGATAAGTATCATACAGTTAAGATTTAAAAAAGATACGTACAATATACATATCTTACGGTTAAGATTTAAAAGAGATAAGTACGAAGATATGTATCTAGATTGTATCATAATAAATCTTATAGTTAGAATTTAGAAAAAATATTTTTTGACACGTAGTGTTTTTGAAAAAAAAAATAAAAAAAATTAACTAGGTTTTTTTTTAAAAAGATTTAGTTAGTTAGAATTTCTTTAATTCGAGAGAATTAGATTTCTTAGGTTTTTTTAAAAAATAATAAATTAATAAATAAACATAAATTTGGCTTAGTTTTTGAAATAAAAAGAATCACTCGTTAAACTTTTTATGAAAAGAGAATTACAGCTGATTTGATTCGACTAGTAAGTATGTAAGTACTTTCGGAGTAACAGCATAAAAAATATAAAAAATTTCCTTTTTCTTAAAAAATTCGTAATAAAAAAAAATAATCTAAAAATCATTTTAGTTATCTTTTGTATATTTAGGAATATTTTTAGTATTTTTAGAAAATTATAAAAAAGAAAACCAATCAATTTTTTTTAATTTTTACATGTTAACATAGTATTAATAGGCTAGCCCCCCAACCTGGTTTTTTTTTGTTTAATTTTCTGAAAATTAATTTTTTAAAAAATCCACAGATTAGTAGTCAAATTAGATTTTCTATAAAAAAAAAAAATTTAAATTGGAGTCGCCAACCAATTCAACTGGTAAAAAATGAAATTAGGTAATATTTTCTTAGTTTAATGTTGAGTAATTTATATTAAGCGGGCTGGATTTAATATAGGTTAAATTAAGAAAAATAAAATAAGGCTCAACAACATAAATCCCAATCATAAAAGAAATAGTTAGTTACATAGTTGTTAAAATTGTGATTTCACTATTACTTTGAACTTACAGAATAAGTGGAATTATATAGAATTATATAAAATCATAAACTTGTAGAATGATATATCGGAATTTATAATTCTACAAAATATTTGTACCTAAATGATTTTATGTATGTTTTAATTAAAAAACATATTATAAAATCATAAATTCATATAATCGTATATTTAACTCATGATTTTGATTGCTATGATTAGTCAAATGTTGAGAAATGGAATAATGCGGCCAAATCATAGCCCTTTCTCATTAGTAATGATGCTTGATAGAAAGAAGGGTATATAATATATGGAGATGTGTTGATTGTTAGGAGCTAAACAAACTTACAATCAATGATTGATTTACCATACCCGTAATAGAAGACTTGCTTATTCTTATTACCCATTATGAGTCTTAAATTCTATTACATCCCGAAGTGGCAGAGTGGTAATAGTCCTGTCGTGCAAACTATTATAAGATAGAAACTGATCATATATCTGCCATCTTAGACTTGATTTACACAAAGCGTCCATAACTAACTCACTTTGAAGTAAACAACTCATAAAATTTAATAAGTTAATTACCTAAGAGAGTAAGAAAATACATTAATATTCGGATATTACAAATAATGTTTCCAAGCTTTCATCGTACTTTATCTCCTAAGCAATACATTATCTGAAAATGGAAAATTCTAAAATAAAAGTTGAGACCCTAAAACTAACTCTATTCTTTAGATGTATTTCCTTACTCCCTTAAGATTTAGTAATTGCTAACTTTGGGGTAATTATATGGTTGCTTCTTAGCTATTATCCACAACAAGGTTTGTAGGGATGTGAGCAACCATAACTCAGTAAGTTGAGATGGAGACTTAAAACCATATAATAAACAAAAATAGGGTTATTAACCAAATTATTAGGTGCAATGCATGTTGAAGTAAATGCCATCGCATAACATTGTCCCGTTCATTGTGAGATTAAAGAAATTACACTTGCTTTAATCCGAGTTAAGGAGTTTCCATTAATGTAATAACTCATGACCAAACCTAGGCTTGTGTAATGGAGACACCACTCTTCTCATGACTACCTTCGAACCATTAACTTTACCCTTGTTGCGACCTCTTTACTTATCACTTAGTTTGGCCGGAGAATCCTAGGTTTCTCCTGATAGGTTACTATGCAGGTTTAGTTTAAATTTATGAGTCAAATATTTAGTTAAATTTGATTTAAAGTGTTCAATCATTTCAAATAAATCACATAAATACAAGCCAAAGTAGCAAATTAGTAATCATATCAATAGCTTAAAACAAGCACAGCACATAACTAACTATCTAACAAGAATAATCCAATACAATTTCAAGCTTCAAAATATTACAAATTAGTACTTCAAAATACAGTAACATATTAATCTCAACTTACCTAGACTCTTTACTTGCTCACTCGAGGTGCAACATGTAAGCCCTACAACCAGTCACTCAAGGTTTCGATTGGCTGAAAGATCCGATCAAGTCTAAATTATAAGTAAAGTTAGAAATATTAGTAAAAATGATCCCATAAGTTTGAATTTAAGAAAATAAGCAATAAAATAAAAAACTATAAAAATTCCAAATTTTAAATATATAACTTGTTATTTATCGAAAATATGTGAAATGCATTCAGATAATTAATAAATCGCTAGAGATAAATTATATGTATACTAAAAATCATAAAATGACCTAAATAATATTTATGAATATTTATTTGTACTATATATGAATTTACATGTAAGTAGAAATACGTGTAATTACTTAAAATACGTGAAATGTGCTAAAATAATACTAAATAATTAAATAAAATTTATAATTAATTAAGAAAAAATCAAGAAAAATCAGGAAAAATAAGGAATGATCCAGATATAGGTCGTGGCAGCTGGGGAAAATAAGAAAAAAAATTAGTCAATTAAATTAGAACAACACAAAAGTCAAATTGAAAGAAGATAAGGTAATTATCTTGTCTAATTAATGCATAATAATTTCTCTAAAGCTCTATAAATAGGAAGAAAATTTTAGAAGCTCATTTGGTCAGTTTGGAGAGTAAGAAAAATATAGAGAGGCGAAATTGAGAGAAAAATTAGGGTTAGGAAAAAAAAAAGAAAAAACTGCGTAATTAGAGCCATAAAAAGGAACCCACATTAGACAAGCAGTTGGGAGTGGACGGCCGCCACCACCACACGGTGGTGGCAGTGCCTGGACTAGCCGACAAGGCTACAGCGGCTGGCGGTGGCTGGAGCCACTCAGACTGGTCAGTCTAATTTCCAGCCCGATTTTGTGTAATTTTGTAAAAATAGTAAATATTCTTAGAAAATTATGAATTTTGGTATTCTAGAATATTTTTGTGTGTAGTTTCTAAGAAAAACATTATTTTGATAAAAAAATGTCCTTAATATATGGTCCTTAAGAAATCATGCAAAACCGAGTATGTTTCGGTTTAGAAATAAATGACTTTAGGAGTGTAGTTTTGAACCCAAAATTTTTGTATAGACTACTCAAATGATATAGAACAGTGCTATGAAGCCCATTTTTAAAAATTAGTTTTTGAAATTTTTAGATAATTTTTAAGCCTTAAAATGGGGCATAAAATGGGTAATTTAGAGTTAATAAAGTAATTAAATGGTTAATTACTGATTTAGTGAATAAGTTTATGTTTTAGGATGTTGAAATCTGATAGAGTATGATACTTGTAGCATTTAGGGTGTTAGATGTAATTATTAGGTTAATTATGTAGTAAATGAGTAATAAGGAAAAATAGTATATTTTAAGTTAATTTTGTAAATTAGGGAAATTAGGTGTAAAATCTGATTTAGGATGAATTTAGACATTTTGAAATGACAATTGATGTTGGAGATGGTAATTAAAGTGAAAGAAATATTAGATGTGTATTATATACATAATAGGTGATAATACATAATATGTAATTATTGGAAATATAATAAATGGAAAATATTAGTATAAAAATTGATATTATATAAATAAGAGGGATATATAATAAAACTGATAGAAAACTTAAATTTATGTAATTATATGAAGAACGTAAAAATTTCTCACATCAGGAGTAAATTCGGTACACTAATAAGGATTTAAGTGTATTGGGTGAAATAAAATACTAACTAAGGATAATAATGGTATTTAGGAGATCGGGAAGTAAAGTGATTAATTTCACATTATGACTTGAAACGAATTTATAGGGTTCGAGTATAAAACAATACTTAGAAATTGAACTAGAACCTAATTTAAAAATTGATGCAAAAACCAAACCCGAACCTAACCCCAAACCTAGAATAATTGTAAAAGACTTAAGACCTAGATAATTAGGTATATTAAACCCTAAACAAAATGTAACAATAAGCGTTATAGGATAAAACGAACCTATAATAGTTATATGAAAAACTGAAACCACGTTTGTGTTATAGGGATGATTGGCGATGGCATAAGCGAGTCGGACCTCGAGTGAGTGAGCGAGGAGTCGAGATAAGTTGGGATTAATACAATGCTGTATTTTGGAGGCTTGAGATTATACTTGGTTGTGCTTGTTAGATAGTCTGTTATGTGTATGTGTTTGATTATGAGTGATGCTATGATTCTGTTTGTTGTTTTAGCTTGTATTGTGTGGGTTGTATGAAAAGATTGATCACTTTAAATTGGACTTAATAAAATATACGATTTATAATCATAATCGGACTTGCGTGGCAACCCATTAGGGGAGACCTAGGATTCTCCGGCCAAATACCGACCTCTTCGAAAGGGATAGCGCAGGATTGCAAAGGGTCCCTTCTTCATCCTTAATCAAACTAAGTAACAGGTGAAGAGGTTGTGGCGAAGGTGAAGTCAATGGTTCGAAGGTAGTTGCGGGAGGAGCGAGGTCTCCATTGTACAAGCCTGGGTTTGGTCGTGAGCTGTTGCATTAATGACAACTCCTTAACTCGGATTAGAGCGAGCGCAATTTCTCTAATCTCACGACGGGTCGGACAATGTCATGCGATGGCATTTGCTTGAACATGCATTACACCTAAAAAGTTGATTGATAACCTTGTTGTGTTTATGGTATAGTTTTAAGTCCTCCATCCTAACGTACTGAGCTATGGTTACTCACATCTCTATAGACGTCGTACAGGTGTTGGTTAAGAAGCGGCATACAACTACTTTGAAGCTAGCAACTGCTGGATCCTGGGAAGTGAAGAAAAACGTTTGAAGAATAAATAAATACTTTTTTTTAAGGTCTAAGCTTTTACTTTAGAATTTTTTTTTCATTTCTGAATAATGTAATAATTAGGAAATATATTACGGAGAAATATCGTAAACTCTAATTGTAATAACTGAATTATAGTGTATATATATATTTCATCACTTTCTTAGGTAAATGATTTATTTAAATTTCAAATTGTTTACTTCAAAGCGGGTTAGTCATGGACGCCTTATGTAGATCAGGTCTAAGATAGCGGTTATAAGGCCAACTTCTATCTTAGAATAGTTTATACGGCGGGGCTGTTACAACTTTACCGCTTTGAGGTGTGACACAACTCATATTGGCCATTGCCAAAAATCCCTATAGTATAAATATTGTTTCAATTTTCCACATAACTACTATAGGTTGGTTTTATCCTATAAAGCTTATTGTTATCTTTTGTTTAGGGTTTAATATATCCATTTATTCAGGTTTTTAAGTCTTTTACAATGATTCCTAATTTTGAGTTGGGTTCTAATTTAGTTTCTTAATCGGTTTCTAAATTAGATTTTTAACTCGATGTTCGATTATGGATTTTATATATAAACCTTAGGAAATTATTCTGACCCATAATGTGAAATTAATCACATTATTTTCGGATATCCTAAATATCATTTTTAGTTCCTAACTAATGTTCTAGTCCATACGGTATATCTTAATCTTACCATATTTATTTTATAATTTTATTATTATTATATTATCAATTTTTATTCTAATATTTTCTATTTATTATATTTCCTATTTCACATATTATATATTATTACCTATTATGTACATAATATATACATCTAATATCTTCATCACTTCAAATATAATCTCTCAACTTTAATCAACATCTTAAAATACCTAAATTCATCTCAAATCAGAATTTATACCTAATTATCCTAAATTACATAATTAACTTAAAATTTGCCATTTTTACTTATTACATATTTACTACATAATACCCTAATAATTACATCTAACAATCTAAATGCTATAAATAGCATACTCCATCAAATTTCAACATCCTAAAACATATAATTATGCACTAAATCGGTAATTATCTACTTAATCATCTAATTAACCCAAAATTACTCATTTTATACATAATTTTAAGGCCTAAAAATTTCAAAAATTCATTTTTGAGAAAGGGATTTATAGCACTGTTTTAAATTCTCTAAATAGTCTACACAAAAAATTTGGACTCAAAACTACACTTCTAAGGTAATTTATTTTTAAACTGAACAAAGCTTAATTTTATACGGTTTCTTAAGGATAGTATATTTCTAGACATAAATTTATTAAAATAATTTTTTTCCCTAAATATGCATATTAAAATATCTCAGAATAACAAGTTTCATAAGTTTCTAAACATTTTTCATATTTTTAACAATTTAAGCAAAATTGGGTAGAAATCAAAACTTACCAACGTTGGTTGATTTGGCCACCGCTAACCACTAAGGCATTGTCACCTATCTGAGCGTTGCCACCATTGTATGGTGGTGGTGGCCGTCTACTCCTAGGTGGTTTTCTGGTTAGGGAACTCCTTACAAGCTTCGATTACATAGATTTTTGTTTACTTTTTGAAAACTAACCTTAACTCTCTTATTTCGATCCTCTATTTTTTATAATCTTCTAATTGCCGAAATGAGCTTTTGAAATTTTTTTGGGTATTTATAGAGCTCTAGGAAAATTATAGTGCATTAAATTGATTAAATAATTGCCTTATCCTTTTCCAAATTACCTTTTTTGTTATTTTAATTTAATTGGCTAATTTTTTTCTTCTTTTCCCTAACCACCATGACCCAAATCTAGATCATTTTGTATTTTTCTTGATTTTTTCTTAATTATTTGTGAATTTTATTTAATTAATTAGTATTATTTTAGCATATTTCGCGTATTTTAAATAATTACACATATTTCTACTTACATATAAATTCATATATAGTACAAATAAATACTCTAAATATTATTTAAGTTATTTTATGATTTTTAGTATGCATATAATTTATCTCAAGTGATTTATTAGTTATTGGAATGCATTTTACACATTTCCGATAAATAACGGCTAATATACTTGAAATTTGAAAAATTTTCTATTCTCTTATTTTATTACCTATTTTCTTAAATTCAAACTTACGGCATCACTTTTGCTAATATTTGTAGCTTTATTTTATAATTTAGCCTTGATCGAATCCTTTAGCCGATTGTCTTAAACTTTACATATTAAGCCTAATCTTATAGTTACAGAGCTTACATTTAAGGCTTATAAATTCTATCTTATATACATTATTTATATGCATATAAGTTTGATGTAAGCCTAATGTCAAGTCTAACTTACTAAAGTAGCTAGACTTAAAGAACTCATTATACCGTGTAACCTAACTACTACACCTTTGATATTTTAGGGGTTGATGAATCATATTTTTGAACCCATTTGAGGTAATTCGGTATTGTACTCTTTGACAACATACTTCTATATAACACTAATGTAAAGGAATAAGAATGGGCATTTGAGAGTTGTTTTCATAAGATAGAGAAACTTTATTTTAAGAGAAGTAAATGTATGTTTGGTGCAACTCACATAGGACAGTGAGGCAGTTTCAACTGACTTAAAGAAAACATAAGTAGTTGTCATAGATTGGTTTTTGACAAACATGCTCAAGCAAGATAGAGGATTTCTTGGTCTTACAGGTCATTATCAAAGGTTTATTTAGGGATATGGGACTTTAACTTAGTCCTTGATGCAATTGTTGAAGAAGGATTAGTTTCTATGGTCTAATTAAGCCACTTGAACCTTCAAGATGTATAACATTAACTTAGTCACCAATTTTAAGACTACTTATAATTATGAAACTATTAATTATTAAGGCAAATTCTTGTGTTAATTGTACATATGTAAGAAGGGAACTCAATAACCTACTTAAGTAAGGCATAAGACATAGAGCAACAAGGACTATCCATTTATGAAAAGGAGATGTTAGCACTTGCATATGCCATCGATAGATAGAGGCATTATTTATTGGGTCGAGACTTTATAAGGAAGATTGATCACCAAAGTCTCAAGTGCTTACTTTGAGCAAAAATTTATGCCTTCTAATCAATTGAAGTGGCTTATGATGATTTTGGATATAGGTTATGAATTCCAATATTAGCATGGAAAGTCTAATATGGCTACTAATGCCTAATTTAGGTTAAAGGAACATAGGTTGAATGCATGCGCTAGTACAATAGATATACCAAAAATTATGTAGGAATAGGGTAAGAGTTAGAAAGGAGCATGCATATTTAATTATTAGACTAAAGTTAGGTGAGGATAATGAACATTTTTCTTAAGATGGTGAAGTACTAGAAGGAAATTAGTAGGCCTTAACCATGAGTTGAAAAGAGATTGTTAGATCTACACTATAGTGAAGTTTGGAGTGCATTTAGAGGAAGAGGGGCAATGCTACTTATAAGAAAAGTGGGGTTGTCTTCTATTAGTTAGGGTTAAAGAATGTTAGGCAATATGTTTGTTAGCATGATGTATGTCAATGTAATAGTTTTGAAAATATGATTGATATTGGTTAATGATAAGCCTTACTATTATCCATAGGATGTTAGTATGGATTAAGCATGGACTTGTACTGAAGGGTTAGCCCATTCTTATGCAAGGATGGTATAATGGTTGTACTTGATAGATTGAGCAAGTTGCTCACTTGTTTAGGTAATTTTTCTCGAAATATGAACAAATGGAAGTAAAGAAGCACTTCATGAAGCCTCTCATTTTAACACCACCACACATTCCCTACTAACCTCACCCCTAACCACTACCCTCCAATGACATATTTGCTTACTTGAATAGAAACATGTATAAGCTAAAGGGTCTATTAAAAGGTGTAAACACCCAATTTTTGCTTCCTTTATTTTTATTTTTTATTTTTATTATTTTATTTTCTTTCTATTCTTAATAGGCCCTAAATTAGGAAAAACACAAAAAATAAGAAATTAAAGAAAACAAAAAAAAAATTAAGAAATTTAGAAAAAAAATAAGAATTTTAGAAAAATACCAAAAAATTCAAAAATAAGAAAAAGCCTAAGAAATACAAAAAATTTGAGAAGTTTAGAAAATAAGAAAATTTGAAAAAATTTAGAAAATTGAAAAATTACAGAAAAATTGAAAAATTGAAAAAAAAATTTAATTAAAAGATTTTAGAAAATAATATTTTTGGATAGATTTTTAATTTTGAAATAAGTTTAGAAGTTAGGCCATTGGGTTGTTCGGCTTGGGCTTAGATTTGAATCTAGCCTAAGCTGACCTGGTCCATTTGTGCAATTTAATTGCACATATAGATAAGGTACAGGTTAATGACTTAATAGTTAAACACATGAACTTAGTTTGAGTATCGAGTGTGAGGTATTGGGATCGAATCTTGGTAAAGGTAAGGTGGGCCTTTTTTATTTTTTGTATTTAGCATACTTTTACGTATCAAGATCTGATTACATTACGTGTCCTGATACGTGGTAGCATAGGATTGGACAGCGACTAACATAGCGCCACGAGGCATGCCATGTCAATTACTACGTGTCATGTGGTGATACGTGGCAGCATCTGGTTGGTTGGTTTGGCTAAAGTAGAACCCCGTCAACGCTTTGTCAACACTTTCCTTCTCTTTCCCTTAGTTTTCCCTTGTTTTCTCTAGATTTTCCTCCTCTTCTTAGTCAAGAACAAGCTTGACCCCCCTACTTTAGCCTCTGATTTTGTGCTTTTTCCTTACTGAAATACACCAATTAATGGTCTAAATTCATCCTCCGCATGGCCTATTGCGAATCGGTAGAAAAAACGTGTCCAAATTCGATTAATTACACATTTAAATCGAGCTTCAAGGATTGGAAAAAAATTGAAAATTCAGACAACCCCCATTCACTCTAATTCGAACTTTCCTTTGTTTTTAGGTTGAATTCGACTGTAAATTGGGTGTTAAGGGATGTCCAGAGACACACACAACCAGAGATAAGCAAGAAATTCAGTCAACAAACTCTCTTTCTCTCGTTTTCTCTCTCTAAATCATGACTCTCTCTCTCTCTTCAATTTTCTCTTGTCAAGTTTGGTTTTTCACTCTCTCGATTTTTTTTATAAAATAAACCTTCTTTAAATCGATCAGTATCAAACCCTAGTTGTTTAATACTAGCTCTCGATTAAGGTTTAAAGAAAATCGGTCCTTTTATTTTGAAAACAACTTTAGAGTCACCACCTAACCAGAGTTAGGGAAAACAATTAAGTTATAACTAAACCAGTTGGATGCATTTGTTATAACTTAACCACTAGTTTAACAAGAAAAACAAATTTTTTAAAACAGTTTTTTAAACCAGAAATCATGGATCTGAGGGTTAGGAACTTTAAACCCTTACGGGTACCATTGACTTTCCAAAATTAGAATTAAGCTTAAAAATCACCTTTTAATTTTGAAAGACAAAACTTGATTATTGGTTACTCTAATTGGATAAATAAAATAATCTAAACTAAAGAAAAAGGGAAATTTTTTTTTTTAAATTTTTATCGTCTTCTCGTAAGTGCCTATGTACCTGCTATTTGGGATCAGACGTATATAGTTTTTTTTTTTTTAATGAAAACTTTAGTGGTTTGAGTTGATTTTAGTTTTTAAAATAGCCGGGTATATGTTTTTACTCATTTTGATTTATTTGAGACAATTTCCTAAAGAGCCTTAAATTGGTTTTTATTTTTTTGGAAATTATAAATGGTCCTAATTTAAAAAATGTTTGATTTATTTTTATTTTATTTTTGAAAAATATGATTTTTCTAAGTGTCAAAATAATTTTTATTCGCTATCTTATTTATTTATTTATTTTTATTTTTATTATATTATCTTATTTTTTATTACTTGTTCTATCTATTTCTATTGAACTAAATAAATAAATAGACTACTTCTATTTTTTTTATTTTTCTCTTTTTGTTTTTCTTCTCTTTGTTTTTTCTTTTTCGTTTTTTTTACATTTACAATTATAAAGAAAAGAAAAAGAAAAAGAAAATAAATAAAATAATAGTCAAATAACAACAACAACAACAACTAAAAAGATAAAAATAAAAAAAGTAAATTAAAATAAAATAAAAGCTTTGGATGCAATAGGTGTACAAGTTGGACCTAGAGTGGACTTCGGGTCAGACTCGAATTTAGGTTAGTTTCCAATTAAAGAAGAATAAAGCAGTCACCTGGAGGGGGTCATGGGTGTGATTGTGGTGGACAGCTGCTTTAGTTAATCACGAGCGTGACACGGAGGTGGATGGCTACAATCTTCAACTGCTCACGACTGTGATTGAGGAGTACGGCTGTTAGCATTTTGCATCGACTTATTAATGGTGTCACTGATGGGTATGACAACGGTTGAAGGTGGTTGGGCTTGGAAGTTTGCAAGGTAGTGAAGTTAGTGAAGGTGGTGCTATGGCTCCAAGATGGCTAGAGAGAGAGAGAGTAAAAGCTACGGTTAGAGAGAGAAAGTTATCGGAAAGGAGGGAGAGAACTTATAAGTGTTCATCGTTGGTTATGGATGGTTGTGTCTATTCGTGAATATCCCCTAACACCCTATTTATACTCGAAATCAACTTAGAAATGAAGGAAAGTTTGAATTGGAGTGAATGTGGGTCATTCGAAATTCTAGCTTTTTTCCAATCTTTGAAGCTCGATTTAAATGCGCCATTGATTTAATTTAGACATATTATTGTGTCTAATTCAAAGTAGGCCATGCGGAGAATGAATTCGCACCATTAATTGGTGTGTTTCAGTAGGGAAAAGCACAAAATCAGAGGCCAAAGTAAGGGGGTCGGGCTGTTCTTAAGAAGGAAAAAGGAGGAAAATCGGGAGAAAACAAGGGAAATTTGAGGGAAAGTGGTGACGTGGCGCTACGTCAGCCAATCTCGACTAACCCCGACCTGCCACGTATCATTACGTGATACGTAGCAGCTGATGTGGTATGCTATGTGGTGCTACGTTAGCAAGGTTGTCCAATCCTACAATACCATGTGTTAGGACACGTGGTGCAGTGAGATCCTGACACCTGGGGGTGCTAGTTAATAAAAAGTAAAAATACCTTCGTACTTTCATTAAAATTCAAACTTAAGACCTTATACTCAATGCCCAAACTAAGTCCATGTATTTAACCATTAAGTCGTTGGCCTGTACCTTATTTATATGTGCAATTAAATCGTGCATATGAACTCGGTTAGCTTGGGCTAAATTTAATATAAGCTCAAGTTCAATGGCCCAATTTCTAAATCTAACTTAAAAATCAAAACCTACCATAATAAAATGTTATTTTCAGAAATATTTTATTTTTTCAACTGTTCTAATTTTTTTTTTTTTGTAATTTTTCAATTTTCTAAATTTTTAAACAAATTTTCTTATTTTCTAAATTTCTCAATTGTTTCTTATCCAATTTTCTTTTTCTTTTTTGCTTTTTCTTATTTATTGAATTTTTTTTTTGTATTTTCCTAAAATTCTTATTTTTTTTACAAATTTATTAATTTTTTGGGTTTTCTTTAATTTCCTATTTTTTGTATTTTTCCTAGTTTAAGACCTATACAAATAAAATGGACAAAAATTAGGTATCTACAACTGCCCCTCTTTGTGGTGATGTTTGAATAAAACTTTATCACAAAGACAAAGAGACATTATTTTTGCCCTTAGGACAACTCTAAAACAACTATAGCTATCTTAAAATCGATTTGGATGAAGAAATGAAACCTGGTTGTGCCTCTCTGGGCTCATTAACCTAGGTTAGAGTGTCTCTAAGGGACAAGCAGTCTTATGTTAGAATTGATCTAAAACTTAGCTGTGCCTTACTAGGCTCATTAATATAGGGTGGAGTGTCTCTCGAGGACTAGTAACCCTAAACCATGATCGATCTAAAACTTAGTTTTGCCTCACCAGGCTCACAAACCTAAGTGGCAGCGTCTCTTATGGACTAGCAACCCCAAACTAGGATCGATCTAAAATCTGGTCGTATCTCATAAGGCTCACTAACCTAGGCAGGAGCGTCTCTCGAGGATTAGTAACCTTAAACTGAGATTGATTTAAAACATGACCATACCTCACTAGGCTCATTATCCTATGTGGGAGTATTTTTCAGGGATTAGCAACCTTAAACTAAGATTGATCTAAAACCTAGCCGTACCTCTCTAGGCTTACTAACCTAGGCGGGAGCGTCTCTTAGGGATTAGCAAACCTAAATCAGGATCGATCTAAAACTTAGTCGTGCCTTACTAAGCTCATTAACCTAGGCAGTAAAGTCTCTTGGGGATTAGCAACCCTAAATTGGGATCGATTTAAAACCTAGTAGTGCTTCACAAGCCTTACTAACCTTAGCGAGAGCGTCTCTCGAGGACTAGTAACCCTAAACTAGGATCAATCTAAAACCTAATTGTGCCTTACAAGGCTCACTAATTTAAGCAGGAGCATTTCTCGGATACTAGTAACCCTAAATTGAGATCAATCTAAAACCTAGTCGTACCTCACAAGGCTCACTTACCTAGGTGAGAGCATCTTTTAGGGACTAATATCCTTAAAATGAGATCGATCTAAAACATGGTCATACCTCACTAAGCTCATTAACCTAGGTGGGAGCGTCTCTTGAGGACTAGTAACCCTAAACTGAGATCGATCTAAACGAAAAGTGCCTTACGGGCTTGCTAAGAGAAAACTTGATGAGAGGAATTGCCCTATGGGCTTGCTAAGAGAAACTTGGTGAAGGGAAGTGTCCTATGGGCTTACTAAGAGAAAACTTGGTGAAGGGAAGTGCTCTATAGGCTAGTTAAGAGAAACTTAGCGAAGGGAATTACCTTATGATCTTGCTAAAAGAACATAGGAAAGAGATTGAGTTAAGATTGCATCATTAAAGACTAGCTAAACACTAAATGCAAAAAGTGAATGCCTTATGGGCTGGACAGAAGAGATGATGAAGAGAGGTGTCATACTAGCTTGCTAAGAGAAACTTCATGAATAGAGGGGCCTAATGGGTACGCTTGAGTGAGTTTAGTGAACAAAAATACCTCCTAGGTTTGCTAAAAGGAACTAAGCATCTTAATGGGTTCGCTAAAAAGAAGAGAAACACCCTATGAGCCCATAAAAACCTTAAAGAGAATGATGAGGGGAATTGCTCTATGATCTTGTGGGAATATTTAAAGAAAGATTAGTGGATGAGGAAGTACCCTATGGGCTTGCTTGAGAGACACTTTGAAATGAGACTGAGTTGAGATTGCGTCTAGAAGGTTAGCCCAAAAGAAACTGATGAAGAGAAGTACCATGCAGGCTCGTTAAGAGGATCTTGGTGAACAGAGGGGCCCGATAGGCTTGCCAAACAAAATTAAGCATCCTATGGGCTTCCTAAAAGATCTTGATGACCTGAAGGGCCCTATGGGCATGCTAAAGGGAATTAAGGAATAGAAGCGCCTCAAGGGTTTGCATAAGACCTTAAAGAGAGATGAATGGATGGAAGGCGGGATACCCCAATCGAGAGCTTATTTGAAACATTGCCTGATTTTGAGGAAAATATTTATAGAAAAACCTCTTTTTTTGAAGACCACTTATGTTGAAAAAGACGTTAGGGATAATTTCCTTTATTTTAAGAAGAATAAGAAAAAGCCCAGATTCTTAACTCTTCTTTTTTTTTTTTTTTTTTTTTTTGAGAATGGATTGGAAACTTGGCTAGTTGAGTCGACATAGACTTGAAATACTTTTTCTTTCTTTTTCCTTTTCTTCTTCTTTTTATTACCTTTTTTTCTTTTTTTATTTAATTCCCTTCCTTAATAATCACATGGGACCTCTTATGTTCCCCCTAACTTGGATGTCGAGCCATTTGATGGGGCCTTGTGATTTCAAATATCCTTAAAAGGTAACTCATGACTAGTTTAGTCGAAGTGGACTTCCTTGTAAACACTTGGCCCATATTACACTCTTGACTACAGTCCTAAAATTGAAGTCCATTTTACTTGTGATACGCCTTGATAAATCCATTAGTTCTTTTTTGGTTTAATATTATGAATTTAGGCTTTTGGTTTAAGGGTTTAAAAAAGAACTAATGAAGAAGCTTATTTTAAAATATTAATCTCAAGTATACAAGTTGAGAACCTTAGAAATAATTAGAAATATAATTGCCGCAATTTCGAAAACAAATTTTATTAAAGATAAATTGTCTTTAAAGATCAGAAGAGCTTTTACTTGTGTAAGGGTAATATTGTGGGTAGGAAAGCCAAGTGTAAGAGAGGCCTCAAAGTGGATGTAGAGTTTTTGGGTTTTTGAGCTTAGACTGTGATTTAGGGTTTTTCATCTTTGGGGCTATTTAGGCTTTGACTTTTGATTTGACTACCCTTACTAGGATATGATGTGGCTTTCACTTGGCTCTTGACTTACACTTGAGCCTAAGTTTCTAACCTATTTTCCTCATCTTTTCTTTTTTCTATTTTGTTATTACTTTACCCTACTATTCTTTTGCTGTTCTTTCTTTTTCTTTTAGCCTCAAGTCTCTATTGCCAACTTTTTACCTCTTAAGTGATTTAAGGTCTTAAATTCGTTGATTTCTATTGTATGGGCTTAAGTGAGGTAAGTAAAAGCTTAAGATGTTTAAAAAGGATGTGGCTCTTCCCTATTTCAAAAAACATAACTTATTAAGAATAAAATTTGCTTTTGAATTTAACGTTACTAAAGCAAGTATAAACCAATTTTAATCCCTTTGTCCTTATCAATGGCCTTAACCTCTGAATTGCCCTATTATGGGGTGGTTCTTGATAGGGTTTAAATTTGAAAAATTCTTTAAATAGATCTAACGGGGTAAACAAGAGATGATTGTGTTTAGGATTTGAGAAATGAATGCTTAATTTCATTTTGATCTGCGTATCGCATTCAAAGTAGACCTCCTTTAAGGAATAAGCCCAAAGTATCCTCACTTTTGCATTGCTCAACCTCTCAAAGTGTTTTAGGTTAGTGTATGGACAATAGTTTACCTCTTTTCATTTTAAACCTTTTTGAAAGTAAGTTACTGATTTATTGAGGAGAAATTATTTTCTCTAAATAGAACCTCAATAATTGGAAAGGCAATAAGATTATATTATTCCAACTGTTATAGACTTTATTGAAAAACAATTTTCTTTTTTCTGCCCTTGTCTTAACAAGCGTCCAATCTACTTGAAACAACCCATGAGCTTATCAAAAGGCATAGGCAAGCTTAAAAGAAATGGAGCTCTAGGTGACTCAGTTAGACTATCCCCATGTCTTGAAGAAGGATCATCTTGTTGTAGCTTTGGTTGAATGACTTTTATATCAATTAGGTCTTGAATCTTGTTTTTCAATCTCCAGCATTTTTCAGTGGAGTGTCCCATCTGACCCATATGATAGTTGCATCTTGCTTCTGGGTCAAAGTTGCGTGGCTTGTAATTGGGATTAGGGGCTTCACAAGCTACAACCCTTGTTACTTTCAAATGATGAAAGAGTTGGGTGATTGATATCTTCAGTTGAGTGAATTGTCTCCTTTGAGTCCCTTAGTTTGTTCTTTTTCGCTTCTCCTTGGCTTCTTTCTACTTAAGCCTCCTTCATCACTTGTGCTTACTAGCACTTGATTAGTATTGAACGTCTGGTGTTGAAATCTTCTAAGCATGGGACTCATCACCATTTCTAGATCTATGGTGATCTTTTGTAACATGGCTATTTTCTCTTCTAAATCTAAGAATCTCCTTTCCAAGTTCAAATCTTGGGATATCTGGAGAGTGGTGATTATTGGGAACAAAACTTACCATTGTTGGGTCATCTAATGCATCATCCTTTCTAAGGAGGCAAGTCTATCATCAGCTATGTGAACTTGATTGGAAGAATTTCTTTACCTGTTAGCAACTTTTCTTTTATTTTTTTCTTTTTCTTTTTCTTTTAAAGAGAAAGAAAGATAAAACTTTATTTTATAGAAACTAGATAAAAATGATGGATTTTTTTATTTTAATTTTTTTTTAATTTCATTTCCTTGAGTAAGAGAGTGAATGATTAGATAAAATTTATTGAAGGACTACCTACAAGGAAGGAAAGAAGAAAGAATGATAGGATAAAGAGAAAAATTTTATTTAAGAAAGACTAAAGTACAGGGAAAAGGAAACTTAACAATTATTCAAAACTTAAAATTTATTCAAAGCCCTTAAACTCCATCTAGAGTTTCTAATCTAACTCTTGTAATTGGGCCTTAATGTTGTTCAACATTTCTAAAGCCCAATTCATAATTCACTCACTTTTTTCAACTTAAGCTAACAAGGCCCTGTTAGTGGCCTCAGCATGCCTAGCCTTCTACTTCCAGTAGGTAGCTTCAGCTTGTAACAACTGCTCATATATTCCTAGGGTAATTGGTAGTCTTTGATTATTCTCTTGTTGGTTACTCGCCATTTTTAGTTCTACATATTTCATGGACAACAATTAATCTTTAATGTAGAAAAAGAAAGCACATGGAAATATGCAGGTGTTGGGATTGTTTAGGTTAATACATTACTCCCATGAGTTGCAACCCTACTATTATTTTCAGGAACTTGATTGCATTAAAAATCTTGAACAATTAGGAGGGTTATAATTTCTTAAAGATAGTGTATTAACTCAAGCTTTGGAGGCAAGTATATGCAATTAGGGTAGGTCTAGAAAAGGTTCAGAAAAGGTCCTTAAGTTTTGTGATCTCGTTTGTTAAAAAATACTTTCCTTGGTCACATTGAGCTTAAGTAAGGTAGCTTAATCAACCCCAAGAGGTGGTTACACCACAGTACTTAAGGCCTACATAATGGCTACTCTCCTAAGGTCCTAAGATGGCCTGGGTTTGACTGCATCTACCCTGTACCTTTGAAGCAACAAATGACTTCCCATATCCCAAAGCATATGACATGCAAGATAAATAAAAGCTAAGAGTGAATTCTAAGAAAATATTAGGAAAGAAAGTTCAAGTTTGTCTTTTCTTTTATAACAATGCTACCCTAAAACCCTAAAGGATGTGTACAAGAAGGGTGGGTTCTAAAGGTCCTTAAACTCTATGACCTCACATGTTTCTTACAAAATAGTTCCTTAGTCACATTGAAGTTTAAATGGGGTAGCCTAATCGACTCTAAATGGTGGTTGCCCCACTACGCTTGGAACTTACATAATGGCTCTCCGTCCTAAGGTCCTAAGATGGCTCGGTTCGACCGTATCTATTATACATTTATAAACTTCCTTTAAATTAAAGAAATGAAACTAAACTTGCAAAGAAATGTTAGTACAATTATAATATAAACAAAAAATGAGTAAATAAATTGCATTTAAGGTGATTTTAGAGATTAATCTTAATTTTGGAAAATCGAATTGCTAACCCTCTTAACGTCCCCAGTAAAGTCACTAAATTGTCAAGCCTGATTTTTCACCCTCTTGGATCTTTTTATAAAATAAGCATTCTTTAAACCGACCAATATTAAACCTTACCTGTTTAATACTGGCTCTCGAATAGGGTTTAAGAAAACCATTTTTTTTTTATTTTGAAAACAACTTTGGAGTCACTACCTAACTAGAGTCGAGAAAAACAGTTAAGTTATAACCAATTGGATGGATTAGTTATAACTTAGCCACTAGTTTAATGAGAAAAACCAATTTTGTAAAACAGTTTTTGAAACCAAAGATCATAGATTCGGGGGTTAGGAATTTTAAACCCTTATGAGTACCATTGACTTTTCAAAATTAGAATTAAAGTTAAAAATCATCTTTTAATTTTGAAAGACAAAACTTGATTATTGGTTACTCTAATTGGATAAATAAAATAATCTAAACTAGAGAAAAAGGGAAATTAGTTTTTTTATTTTTTATTTTTATTGTCGCTTTGCAGGTGCTTACATGCTTGCTATTTGAAATCAGACATACATGGTTCTTTATAATGAAAACTTTAGTAGGTTGAGTTTATTTTAGTTTTTAAAACAGTCGGGTTTACATTTTTACTTATTTTGATTTATTTAAGAAAACTTTCTAAAGGGCCCTAAATTAGTTTTTATTTTTGGAAATTTTAAACGATCCTAATTTGAAAAATGATTGATTTATTTTTATTTTATGTTTGAAAAATTTGATTTTTCTATGTGTCAAAATAATTTTTATTCGCTGAATTATTTATTTATCTTTATTTTTATTATATTATCTTATTTTTTAATTATTTATTCTATCTATTTCTATTGAACTAAATAAATAAATAGACTACTTCTATTTTTTTTTTCTTTTTCTCTTTTTGATTTTTGATTTTTGTTTTTTTACATTTACAATTATAAAGAAAAGAAAAAGAAAATCAAATAAAAATAAAAATCAAATAACAACAACTGAAAAAATAAAAAGATACAAAAAAAGTAAAATAAAATAAAATAAAAGCTTTGGATGCACTGGGCACACGGGTCGAACTTAGAGTGGACTTTAGGTCGGGCTTCAGATCTGGGTTGGTTTCCAATTGAAGAAGAATGAAGTAGTCACCTGGAGGGGGTCACGAGCATGATTGAAGGGTGGATAGCTGCTTTAGTTGATCACGGGCATGATTGAGGAGTACAGTGGTTAGGGTTCTACAACAGTTTGTCAATGGTGTCATTGGGGGGTACGATAGTAGTCGAGGGTGGTTAGGCTCAGAAGTTTGCAAGGTAGGGAAGTTAATGAGGGTGGTGCTATGGTTTTAAGATGGCTAGAGAGAGAGAGAGAGAGAGAGAGTAAGAGCTACGGTTGGAGAGAGAAAGCTATCGGAATGGAGGGAGAGAGCTTGTGAGTGTTCGTCGTTGGTTATGGATGGTTATATTTGTTCGTCAACATCTACTAACACCCTATTTATACTTAAAATCAACACAAAAACGAAGGAAAGTTCGAATCAGAGTGAATGCGGGTCGTCTGAAATTCTAGCTTTTTTCCAATCTCTGAAGCTCGATTTGAATGTGTCATTAACTGAATTTGGAGGTATTATTGTGTTTGATTCAAAGTAGGCCATATGGAGGATGAATTCATACCATTAATTAGTGTGTTTCAGCAAGGAAAAGCATGAAATCAGAGGCCAAAGTAAGGGGGTCGGGTTGTCCTTAAGAAGCGAAAAGGAGGAAAATTGGGAGAAAATGAGGGAAAATTGAGGGAAAGTGCTGACGTGGCACCATGTCAGCCAATCTTGATTAACCTCGACATGCTATGTATCATCATGTGATATGTGGCAGTTGATGTAGCATGCCACGTTATACCACATTAGCAAGGTTGTCTAATCCTATGATGCACATGTCAGGATACATGACATAGTGAGATCTTGACACATAGCAGTGCTAGTTAACAAAAAATAAAAAGGCCTTCCTACCTTTGCTAAGATTCAAATCGAAGACCTCACACTCAATGCCCAAACTAAGTCCATGTATTTAACCATTGGGTTGTTGGCCTATACCTTATCCATATGTGTAATTATTGACTCGATCAAGCCTAGGTTCAACAGCCCAATTTCTAAATCTAACTTAAAAATAAAAGCCTACCTTAATAAAATATTATTTTCAAAAATATTTTATTTTTTCAACTTTTCTAATTTTTTTTTTTTGTAATTTTTCAATTTTCTAAATTTTTAAACAGATTTTCTTATTTTCTAAATTTCTCAATTGTTTCTTATCCAATTTTCTTAATTTTTTGGATTTTCTTTAATTTCTTATTTTTTGTGTTTTTCTTAATTTAGGACCTATAAAAATAAAAGGAGAAAAAATTAGGTGTCTACATCTCTCTCTACTCAACTTCGAGTAAAGCTATTACCTTCATTAGCTTCCCCACCTCATACACTCTCGAAATCGACCAACTCTACGCCTCGTCGTACCTCCTAGTTGCCTTGTTGAATCACCAACTTACAACCCTAACCACCGTAACCTAGCCCACTCAAAACACCATCTCCAGCCCTCTTCAACTCAAATAGACACCATCATAACATTCCTCAACCTCCAAAACCACCGAACCGATACCCCCCTTTCGCCTAGCAACTCTAGAACACAACCACCTAAGACTACCATTAGCCACGACTTTGCACCACCCTCTAAACTGCCTCTAACTACTATGGCACTTTGCCTACCCCCCTATCAACAATAAGAAACACACGAAACACCTTTCACCCCTCAATTTGGCTACTAGAACATCCAGAACTACCCTTTGCCGCTACTATTGTTGAAGACAATGGAAATCGACCTGACCCAACAACTTGATCCGACCCAACTGAATCGATCGACTTGCTTTAAGTCTGACCCACGTGTCCAGCTATATTCGAGCCCTTTTTTTTATTTCATTCATTCATTTATTTGTTTTATTTATTTATCCATGTAATTGTAATTATTGTAAATATAAAAAAAAAAAGAAAAGAAGTAAAAAAAGGGAAAAAGAAAAAAAGAAAAGAAAAAAAGAGAGAAAAGGAAAAAGAAGAAAAGTGGTCTACTCATTTTTTTTATTTTTATTTTTGATTTTTAAATAAAATTAAAAATAGGATAAAAAATATATATGGATAAATAGGAGAAATAAAAAAATGAGAATGAAATAAAAAGATTAATAATAAAATTGTTTTATCACTTAGAAAATTGATTTTTCAAAAAAAAAAAAATAAACAAATCATTTCCAAATGAGGACTTTAGAATTTCCCCAAAATAAAATCAAATTTCGGACCCTTTAAGAAATTTTCTTAAAATAAATCAAAATGGGTAAGAACGTAAACCCAGCTATTTTTTCAAAACTTAAAATTAATCAACTTATTATATTTTTGTAAAAGAACTACGAACATTTGATTCGAATAGCAAGTACATAGGCAACTACGAGACGACGATAAAAATGAAAAAACTTAATTTCTCTTTTCCTTTAGTTTAAATTATTTTGTTTACCCAATTAGAGTAATTAAATTGAGTCTTGTCTTTCAAAACTAAAATGTGATTTTGAAGTTTAGTTCTAATTTTGGCAAGTTAATGGTATTTGTAAGGATTTAAAATTTCTAACCCTCGGACCTAAATTTCTAGTTTTCAAAAACCATTTTCATAAAATTGGTTTTAATCATTAAACTAGTGGCTAAAGTTATAATTAATCCACCCAATTGGTTATAATTTAACTGTTTTTCCCAACTCTAGTCGGGTGGCGACTCCAAAGTTATTTTCAAAACAAAAAGAAATAGTTTTCTTTAAATCCTAATCGAGAATTGATATTAAACAGGTAGGGTTTAGTACTGATCGATTTAAAGAATCGAGAAGGTAAAAAACCAAGCTTGACAACTTGGCGACTCCATTAGGGATGGTCAAGAGGGCTAACCATTCGACTTTCTAAAATTAAACTTAATCCTTGAAAACCACCATTATGTAATATATTTACTTATTCGTCCTTTGTTTATACCATAGTTGTACTAACATTTTCTTTGCAGGTTTAGTTTCATTTATTTAATTTAAGGAGAATTTATTTTATGTACCATAAATGCTTGATAGATACGTATCGAGCCTATTTTTTCATCTTCTTGATTCTTTTTATAAAATTAGGTCTTCTTTAATCCAACCAGTATTAAATCCTTACCCGTTTAATACTAGCCTTCGACTAGGATTTAAAGAAAACCATTTTTCAACTTGAAAAGATTTGGAGTCGTCACTTGACTAGAGTCGGGAAAAGTGGTTAAGTTATTATCAATTGGGTAGATTGGTTATAACTTAGTTACCGGTCTATTGATTAAAAAAAAAAAACCAAGTTAAAATATAGCTTTTTGAAAATTAGAGAATTTGAATCCGAGGGTTAGGATTTTTAAATCCTTACGGGTACCATTGACTTTCCAAAATTAACTTTAATGTTTAAAAAAAATCACATTTTTATTTTATAAGATGGAACTCAATTTAATTATTCTAATTGGACAAATGAAATAATCTAAATGAAAAAAAAAAGAAAATTAGGTTTTTTCATTTTTATCATTGTCTCGTAAGTACCTACGTACCCGCTATTTGGGATCAAACGTACGTAATTCTTTTTCGTAGAACTTTAGTGGATTGGTTTTGTTTTAATTCGAAAAAACAATCGAGTTTATGTTTTACTCAGTTTTGATTTGTTTAAGAAAAATTCCTAAAAACGTCTTAATCGGTTTCTTATTTTTGGAAACTTTAAAATAGTCCTAATTTGGAAAGAGGTCTATTTATTTTCACTTATTTTTAGAAAATCAATTTTTCTAAGTGATTAATCTTATTTTATTTATTTTCCTTTTTTATTCATTTTATCCCCTTAATTCATTTATTATTTATCATGGCTTATTTATTTTTATTTAAACTAGTAAAAAGAGAATAAAGTTACCTTTCTTTTTTCTTTTTTTTTATTCTTTTTTCCTTTTTCTTCTTCTTCTTCTTCATTTTTTTTTACATTTACATTTGGAGGTAAACAAATAAAAAAAAAAGAAAAGTAAAATAAACAAAAAAAAAACAAAATCAACAATAAACAAAAAAACTAAACAAAAACAAAACAAACAAAATAAAATAATAAAAAAAATAAAAATAACTAAAAAAAGGGTCCGAACCAGGAAGAAGATGTGTGGGTCAATCGAGTTGAATCCGGATCGGAGTGGTCCAATCAAATCTGGGTCATTAGATCAGGTTCGAGTCGTAGATGGAAGGGAAGCAACACTGCATGATGGGGAAGGTCTAGGCATTTTTCAACCACGTAAACGATGAGGAAAAGGGATTTTAGTGAGTATCTTATTGGATTTATGGGGGGTAGACGAAGTGTTGAGACCAATGGAGCTCGGGTTGGTAATGTTCGGATGTTGGCTGTGGGTGGCGGTGATGGTTTAGCTGTATGAAGTTTGCTAGATGTGATTGCTTAGTTGGGGTAGGGGTTTTGGAGAATAGGGAGCTCTGTTGTGTGGCTAGTTTAGGTCGAAGGTGGTTGAAGATGGTGGTTCGAGGAAAGAGAGGGGCGGTAGTTAAGGTTTGATGGAGGGTAACTCGGAGGAGTCACTAGGGGCTACGGCAGTAGACGAAGGTAGTCGGGTTTAGAAGCTAATAGATTGGGGGTCACAGCGGTAGTGTTGGGTTGTAGTGGAGGGCTCAAAAAAGAGAGATTTGAAGAGAGAGAGAATGAGCTAAAGAGAGAAAGAGAATCGCGAGAGAGAGAGGGAGAGCTTAGGAGTCGATTTTGAAGCTCGTAGGTGATTGTCTGTGGGTGATTGTGTCCCATGATCATCAAATTTATACACGAATTCATCCCAGAAACAAAGGAAAGTTGGAATCGGATTTAATTAGAAATGCCTGAAAACTTAGTTTTTTTTTTCCGAGTTTTGAAAGCCGATTTAAATGTCCTTTTGACTGAATTTAGACTTGTTCTTAACGCCAATTCAAAGCCTACCATGTCTAGTGCGAGATTAATGCAAGAAACTATGTGCCTATGTGTGCAATTTGTGCAGAAATTGAAGCTAAAGTGAAGGGACTGGGCTGTTCTTGAAAAGGAAAAAGAAGGAAAATCGGGAGAAAATAGGGGAAAACTAAGGGAAAGGTAGGGAAAGTGTTGACGTGGCGTTGATGTGGTGCCACATCAGCCAACTCGACAAAATCCCAACTTGCCACATCAGCAAGGTCGTGTAATCCAATGATGCCACGTGTCAGAACACCTAGCACAACCAAATCCTAATACATGGTGACACGTAGTAGTGTGCTAGCCAAAAAATAAGAAAAAAGCCTCCCTGCCTTTACCAAGTTTCAAACCTAAGATCTCATGCTCAATGCTAATGTTATGTCCATATGCTTAATCATCGGGCTGTTGACCTGTGCCCTATCCATGTACAATCAAATTACACATATGGACTTGATCAGCCTAAGCTAAATTTAAACCTAAGCCCAGGTTCAACGCCCAACTTCTAAACTTAAATTAAAATTAAAAATCTACTTTAACAAAATGTTATTTTCTAAAATCTTTTTTTTTTTCAATTCTTTGTGACTTTTTTAAAATTTTATGTACTTTTCCAAATTTTTCCATTTTTTGTATTTTTTTTCTAAATTTCCTATCTTTTGTGCTTTTCCTCTATTTTCCTATTCTTTCTAAATTTTTCTAAAATTCCTATTTTTCTATTTCTTCATTTTTTGGGGTTTTCTTTAATTTTCCATTTTTTTGAACCTTTTTCTAATTTAGGACCTTATAACCTAAACTAAAAAATAAAAGAGGGGGGTAGGGTGGTATTAGGTAGGGGCAAAAATTAGGTGTTTACAATATGGTCGAACTCGAACCGTCTTAAGACCTTGGGATAGGGGGCCATTGTGTAGGCTCCAAGTGCTGTGGTGTAATCATCACTCGGGGTTGATTAAGCTATCTTCACTTAAGCTTGATGTGACCAATGAAAGTATTTTTTAACAAGTAAGGTCACACATGTTTAAGAACCTTTATAATCTACCTTTTATGCATTTATGACATCTAGAATAGACGAATAATCAAACAAGATAGAGATAAAAAAAAAATGGCTTGGAGTTTCCTTGATTTCCCTTGCAATTTTCACATATTGTAAATGTAGAATTGCTATAAATAGGTTTTGTCGTTATCAAACGATCTCGTAACGTAGTTTCTCTTTTGTAATTCAGAAATGGCCTATTCATTATCCAACTCTGTCTACTTCGGGAAAAATTTGTAGGCAAGCCTATCTAGCCCAAACCCATCCTAGACCAATGGTTACGACACTTTAATCTAAGGGAACAAGAGACCATCTTTAATAAGATCTGGCTTATTCTATCACTTCCTAAAGTAAAAATAGAGATTAATTTGATTAGGGCTTTGACCAACTTTTAGAAACTTAAAGTAGTGGCTTTTCGAGTTAGGCCCCACTTGATTAGCCCAGCACTTAAAGAATACACCTACATTCTCCAAGCCCCTTCTTTGGAAAGCATATGCACCCTAAATTTGGAAATGGATCTTGTGAATGCCTTCTTAAGATGCCTGGGTATTAGAAAAACGGAAGTAAACAAAGCACTTAGAAGCTGTAACAGTCACTGCATCGAATTGGAGGACTTAAAAGCATGGTTCACCATTGAACCTAAATCCAACCAACAGGGTATCTTCTATGGCAATCTCAAAGCTTGGGGATGGTATAGAATAAAGGCCTTTATCTTTGCTGCATTCGGGACCCTCCTATTCCTTAATAGAAAGTTCCTCATACATTTCAAGGTCGCTAAGTTAGTGAGCTAATTTCTTGAAGGTAAATCATATGTCTCAGCCCTCTTTACAGAATAGATCAAAAGCCTTAGTATTTTGAAAGAAAAGAACAATGGCATACTAAAGACTAGCATGGCATTATTGATAGTATGGTTTGTGTGCCACATGAAATGTTATGGGCTTAACTTAATCAGAGGAGAGTTTGCTCACAACATTAATCTAATCGATTCATTCATGGATAAGGTCCATCTTCTAGAAGGAAAATCCACATACTGCTGGGTAGAAGCATTGAGAAATTTCTAAGTCACTGATATCTTATGGACAGCAAGATGGAGTAACTTCAAAAGGGTAATCCTAGTTTGCAAAAATTATCAAGCGATAGCCTTAATCAGGATGAAGTTATGCATAGGCTATTACCCTAACAACATGATTAGACAATTCGGAGGTATGTGGGATATAGTTTATAGTCCTCCATTGGATATCATGACCTTAGATTATGAGGACCTTTAGATTCCTTTTCTACAAAAGATGTCTAAACTTAAGGCAATCAAATGGTTATGGGAAACAAAGACTATTAGCCTAAACATCGATTTAAGAGAATGGCTAGGAGAAGCGGACAAGCATTGAGTTACCAAAGAATATTTGTATAATCAACTCCATAAGGTGGGAGGGATCCAGTATCGAGCACCAAAGGTCATCCAACCCATAGTAGTTGAACCAAATCCTGAAGTTAAGACCTACATGGACCAAGTATAAGCTTAAGTAGAAATAATCTATGAAGAGTAAGACATGTGGGAGGATTTCTATTGAGAATCAAAACAACGTTCCAAGGCCTTGGAACATCAATTGAGGATGACCCAAAAGAAGCTCAAAAAGTTGAGGAAATGGAAGAGCCCAACTTAGGAAAAAGGAAGGGAGCACTAACAGGGTCCAGTAAGCAGAAAAGGGGAACGCCTATCAAATGCTAGAAGAACATTTAAAGATAGGAATAATCTTCTTGAATGTATTTTCTATTTTCAAATAATGTAAAAGGGAACTCCAAAAGCCACAAAAAATAAATAAATAAAATTACCATCTTACTGGTTATTAGTCAATTTTGTCCTTCTACATCTGAGTACCATGCATTTCTTAGTTTGTCTCTTTTAAAAATATTTGTGTGCTAACTTGTTGAAAAGTGATCTTAACTAGGTTGCCAAGATAGCTCCTAAACGTCAAATCTTTCAAAGAAGCCTTATCAAAACCTGTTCTCAAACCAGAATGGCCAACCAAGGAAACGACAACACCAATACCAATAACGGCAATGTCAACCCCGAGGTTATTGATCCCATTAAGTTGAGGTTCCAGTCTTTAGAACAAACAGTGGGCAAGATTACAGATCAACTGAGCTTTCTTGTTGACAGCATCTCTTTACTTAGGTCCACAGCTCCATTAAATGAAGAATGTTTCACCCCTTAAAATAGACAAAGTCTCCCCTAAAGTCAATCAGGGCTTTGAATCCTTTGAAATAGAAGGGGTATTTCCAAAGGCTAACCCAACTTTTGAGCCGAATACTTACATATTCCCAATCAACCTAAAGCCTAAAGTTGATCAGGACAAACTGAAAGAGCTTGAGAAGCAGCTAACTCAATAAATTATTGAAAAAATGAAAATGCTCAAAGGGTATGATGGATTCGACTACGTTAGCATAAGCTGTACACTCGGCTGTATGTATCCAAGATGCGCAAATATGTGTAATATGACCGGCTCATGGTCTAGACCTTTTAGGATAGCCTAACTAGCCCTACTTTAACCCAGTATGCCCAATTAGACCTGAATTAGGTGAATACATGGGAAAAGTAAGCCAAAGCATTCTACGAGCAATATAGATTCAACATCGAAGTGGCGCTAACCATGATGAATTTGGTTGCCTTAAGGAAGAGGCACAATGAATATTTCAAGGAATATGCCCAAAGGTGGAGGTCCCTAATTGCAAGGGTATCTACCCCTGTAATTGAGAAAGAGTTAATTGCAATTTTTATCAACACTCTTGAGAGACCCTATTTCACTCACCTAATCGGACAAGCCTCTTTTAGCTTTGTAGAAGTAGTAGCAGCAGGGTGTTAAAGTGAAAGTGTCGTCTCTTCTAGCAAGCTACAAGAAACATCATATAGAAGACCACCTTCTACTAAACCAACCACCAGTAAGCTTAGAGAAGCTACTGTTAGCATGGTCAATTCAAATATTAAGCCTAATGCTTGAGTCTCTTTCAAGGCAAATCCTCCACCAGCTCAACAGCAGTATAGAAGCCAACCATAGGTTAGTAGAGCCCTAAGGTAGTTAACCAGAATACCAGTTCCACTCAGTTAGGTACTTGAAAAGTTAAGAAGAGATAATTTGCTCTATTCTAAGGCTCCAAGTAGAAGGTATAGGCTAAGATTTTTTTATCCTAAAGCAAGATATTAGTATCATCTAGGGTAGGTAGGCCATTCAACTAACTTGTATTGGAGGTTAAAAAACAAAATTTAAGATTTAATTGATGAAGGTACAGTACAATTGGATTTTGTGGAGGTTCTTGCTCTGAACGTCAACAACAACCCCTTGCTAAACCATAGGCCCATCATCAATATGATATCTGACCACTCGGAGCTTGCCATTAACATGATCGGTCCTATTCGAGAACCCAGGGTTTATAAATTCTACAAAAAAGAAGAGAAGCAAATTCCATAAACTAAAAGGTACATCTTCCATGTGCTTATAGCCCCTGAAAGTTATAAAACTACCCCTTTCAACTACCAAGCAGTAAACTAAGGGCAGTTAAACACACTAATAGGGGGGATTACCCACTCTAGTAAAATCTATGATTTGAAGGAAGACCTGAAAAAGAAGGTTGTTGAGTTTGATTTTTCATCCTTTCGGTTCTTTTTATAAAATTAGGTATTTTTTAAATCAATCAGTACTAAACCTTACCTGTTTAATACCAACCCTTGACAAAGGCTTAAAGAAAACCATTTTTTTTCAATTTGAAATATATCGAAGTTGCCACTCGACCGAAGTTAGGAAAAAAGGTTAAGTTATAACTAATTAGGTGGATTGGTTATAACTTAGTTACCAGTCTATCGATTAAAAAACCAATTTATAAAATGAATTTTTTGAAAACTAGAGATTTAGGTTTGGAGGCTAATTTATTAAACCCTAAATAGGTGCCACTTTTTAATTTTCTAAATTTAACTTCGCTTTTCAAATATACCTTTTTTAATTTCTAAAATAGCTAATCATAATGCACGCAGCTAAATTAATCAATGTACATAAATAATTAAAAATAGAAAAAATAAAACTTTCCATATTTTAAGTCGCCTTGTACTTACATACAGGTGCTTATGTACCCGCTATTTGGGATCACACTTCTGTAGTTCATTTACCAAAAACATAGCGAGTTGATTTAATTTTAATTTTGGAATAACAGTCGGGTTTACGCTTTTACCCATTTTGATTTATTCGAAGAAATTTTCTAAGCGTCCTAAATTGGTTTATTTTTGGAAAATCTAAAGTACCTTAATTTGAAAAGGATCTGTTTTATTTTTTATTTATTTGAAAAATATGTTTTTCTAAGTTATAAAATAATTTTATTATTAACCTATTTATTTCAATCTCATCTTTTATTTCTCTTTATTTATCTATATATATATTTTATCCTATTTTTTTATTTTATCTAAAATACAATAAATAAATAAATGAGTAGACCACTTTTTTTTCCTTTTTTTTCTTTTTGTCTTTTTCTTTTTTCTTTCTTTTCTCTTTTTTCTTCTTTTTCGGCTTTCTTCCTCTCTTTTTTTTTGTTTTTTACTCTAATTCACTAATGCAACAAAAAGATAAATAAATGAACAATAAAATAAATATATATATATATATAAATAAACCAACAAAAATCAAAAACAGTAAGTGGAGTTCAGATTGAATTTTGGATTGCAGGTTTGAGTCGCTAGGGATTCAGAGCACTGGCTGGATGCGGTTCGTGGATGGATCTGGGTCAGACTTAGGTTTAGACCAAGTTCGGGTTGGTTTTTAGATCTCCTAATGGGCTGTGGGTTGGGTCTTAGAGGAAGAAGGAGATGGCTGCGTGGGTTCGATTATGGTTGTAGGTCTAAGCATTAGCTTATTCTGGAGATGGTGTTTTTGTGTGAATTTTATTGGACTTGGGGGTCTAGGCAAAGTGCTACGGCCAATGGCAACCATTCTAGAGATGGTCGCAATGTTTGGACAGTGAGTAGTGATTGCGGAGTTCCTTCAAGGATGTGGGTATGTGGATTAGAATGCGGGTCGTCCATGAGGGTGGTTTGGACGTTGTTTGCAAGTGTGGTTATGACTATGGATTTGGATTGAGGATAGCCATCGTATAGGATAGGAAATGTTGTTGCTGGGTATGGATGGTCTATGTGTGGTCTATCTAGTGCTGCCGTTGTTGTATTTTGGGCATTGATGTGTGGGTTTGCATTGGGAAGGAGATTGACGCGGGAGAGAGATCACCCACTGAAGAGAGAGATCAGTTGCTATTTGAAAGGGATTTGAGAGTGGAAGGGGTCTGTTACCGTGGAGTGTCGTTGGTGATGATGACTGTTGTGCATTTGGAGCTTGGTAAGAGAGTGATCGAGGTTAAGTGATGGCTCCAGTTAGTGTTGTGATTGTGAGAGAGATGGTGTGAGACAAAAAGTGGGGGTGGTCGTAAGAGAGGATCAAGCCGAGAGGGTGGTGAGAGAGAAGGATCGGACGGTGAGAGTTAGACACCAAGAGAGATGGTGGAGAGAGAGAGAGATGGAGGTTAGAGAGAGAGAGGTCTGTTCTTGTTTGTTTTGTATGTATGTATTTTGATTTTTCCACCACCCCCACCCCCCACCCCCCCCTTTTTTTTACAATGTGTGGGTGTTTTTTTTTTTTTTAAAGTCCCCCCTTTTCCTTTTAAAATGAATTACCCCCCATTTGTATCTATGTGATTTGATAAAAAAGGAAAAGAATAAGGAAAGTAGGAGGAAGGAAAATTTATTGTCACTGCCAATCATGAAGTGCCACATGTCGCAATTAGACACACGGCCCAATGACAGCCGACATGCCTTTAGTGAGTTTCGAATCCCTGGTCTCCACTTAATCCCAATTGCAATATCCATGTGATTTACCGTTTTACCGTTAGCCTGTGCCTTGTCTATATGTGCAATTAAATTGCATATATGGACTTGGTCAGCATGGACTAAATTTAAATCTAAGCCTAGGTTCAAAGCCCAACTTCTAAACCTAAATTAAAATTAAAAATCTACTCTAATAAAATGTTATTTTTTAAAATCTTTTATTTTTTTCAAGTTTTTGTGACTTTTCAAAATTTTTCCATTTTTTGTATTTTTTCTAAATTTCTTCATTTTTTGTGGTTTTCATTAATTTTCTATTTTTTTTTAACCTTTTCTAATTCAGGACCCTATAACTAAATTTGAAAAATAAAAGGAGGGCAAAAATTAGGTGTCTACAAAAGTCATGCTGGAAATGCTAAGCACTGAATAAGCTGAGCATGAAGAAGGATTGATTGCCTTCACTAAGATGATTAAGTCTAGTGAGTATAAAATAATGGATCAGCTTGCTAATACTCCAACACAAATATCCCTCATGAGTCTGTTAATGGCATCGAACCCACATTGGGAAGCTTTGTTCAGAACATTAAAGGAAGTCAAGGTCCTTCGTGAAATCCTGGCTGAAAGGATTGGCTCTATTAGCAATTTTATCGCTACTAAGGATCAAATTTCCTTTACCACCGAGCAATTGGGAGAAGAAGGTAACTGATACACAAAGCCTCTGTTCATAATAGTGAGGATAAATAACATCATCACAACAAAAGTCCTCATCGAGAATGGGTCATCTCTAAATGTCTATCCTCTAGCCGTCTTGGATCTATTAGGTACTGATACAATCGCTATCAAGCCGAGTTTAATAACAGTAAGAGCTTTTGATAGATCCAAGAGAGAAATAATATGAGAGATCGACTTACTAATTGATATCGGCCCATAGACATTCAACATCCCATTCCAGGTTTTGGACATTCCAAATACCTTCAATCTGTTATTGGGAAGGCCTTGGATACATTCAGTAGGGGCCATACCGTCAAGTCTTTATCATAAAGCTAAGTTCATCACCAATGGCCAGGTCATCACAATTCTAGGTGACCGAGATTATGAAATCTACAAAGAAACGGCTATACCCTATATTGGTACGAAGAGCAAGAGGACTTTGGACTCCAAATATTTGATGAGGTGTGTATGATCACTAATCAACAGAAGGATGAGAGGCCAAAATTCAAAGAATGCCAATTTGAGACCTATGAGCTAGGATACATTTCAACCCTGATGGAAGAATTGCAAAGAATGTAAGCCAGGGGTAGAAAAGGTGACAGGTTATATCACACTCTGATGACCTTCCCTCCATTGTTAGAAACTTTCATTTAGGCCAAAGCCTAGAACTCAAAGCCTACCAAAGAAGGCATTTCTAGTAGAAATGAAGGGGCTAGCCCATCCAACAAATCCCAGTACTTGAATAATTGGTTCTCCATCCTTATGAATAGCAATAAGTTTTCTCTAGGGTAAAGGATGAATCACAATCTAGTATTTTATGGAATTTTGTAATAAATTACCTTTGTTCTTCAAATGATTGTACTCTAAAGATAGTTCCTCTAAATAAAATCAGTCTCTTTTCCCTTTACTCCTACCCTACTTCCACTCTTCCTTTTACATACTTTTCTTTTTCTCCAGATCCAATGATCCAAATAAAGGCCATAAATACCTTATGCAAATAGGTGATGAAAATATTGATATCACCTTTGGCCCTACTGGTTTAGTTATCGGGAGTGATGTCAATGACTATAATGACATGCAACAAAGCTGGCAAAAACAAGAAATGAGTAGAATTTCCATTGACAAGCCAATTGAGATAATTAATGTCGGGACTAATGACAACCCTAAGGGATTGAAGATTGGGGGAATTTAAAAGAAGACCAAAAGGCAGAGATGACCATATTACCATCTGAATACCAAGATGTATTCACATGGTCTTATGAAGACATGCTCGGATTAGATCCACCAATCGTGGTCCATCGTTTACCTACATGAGAGGATATCAAACCTAAGAAACAAAAGCTAAGTAGGTTATGACCAGATGTCTTGTTAAAAATCAAAGAAGAAGTTAAAAAATTACATGAGGTTGGTTTTATTGAGGTATTTGATTATTTTGAGTAGGTGGCTAACATCGTGCTTGTAAAAAAGAAGAATGGAAAAGTCCAAGTGTACGTGTACTTTCGAGACCTTGATTAAGCAACCCTTAAAGATAATTTTCCCTTGCCCCATATCGATGTCTTGGTTAATAACATAACCAAATTCGAATGGTTAAAGAAGATAAAGCGAAGACAATATTCATCACAACTTGGGACACGTTTTGCTACAAAGTAATGCCTTTTGGACTAAAAAACGCCAGGGTAACTTACCAAAGGGCCATGGTGTAAGACCCACATTCAGCTATTCGGAGTTTAGTTCATAGAATTTAGGGCAATCGAATAAATTGTTCAATTCAGCCCAAATTCTACGACAAAGTAAAAAATATTAGTAAAAGCAATCTCATAAGTTCGAATTTAATAAAATAAGTAATAAAATAAAGGAATATAAAATTTCTAAATTTTAAGTATATTACTCATTATATATCGAAAATGCGGAAAATACATTTCGATAATTAACAAATCGTTAGAGATAAATTATATGTATACTAAAAATTATAAAATAACTTAAATAATATTTAAGAGTATTTATTTGTACTATATATGAATTTACATGTAGATAGAAATATGCGTAATTACTTAAAATATGCGAAATATATTAAAATAAGATTAATTAATTAAAGAAAATTCATAAATAATTAAGGAAAAATCAAGAAAATTCAGAAAAAAAAAATGTGGAAATGACCAGAAGAGGGGTGTGGCATGCTGAGAAGGAAGAAAGAAAATCAAGCAATTAGATTAAAACATTAAAAAAGGCAAATTGGAAGATAATAAAGCTAATGTTATTTCAATTTAATGCATTAAAATTGCTTTATGCCTCTATAAATAGTCAAAAAATTTCAAAAGCTCATTTTGGATGTCTAGAGTTGTAGAAAATTAGAGAGAGGCAAAATTGAGAGGAAATTAGGATTTTTACAAAAAATTATAAAAAATTGTGCAATTGAGGATTCTAAGGACCCCAGACCCGATGAGTAGCTAGGAGTGGACAACGACCACCACCACATGGTGGTGGTAATGACTAGAAGAGTTGACACACCCATTGCCATCGACGGTGGCTAGAGCCACCGGTTTTGGTGAGTTTCAATTTCTATCAGATTTTTCTTAAATTACCAAAATTATCAAAATTAGTTGAAAAATTATGAAACTTGTTATTTTGGAATAATTTTGTATTTATTTTTTAGGAAAAAATATTATTTTGATGAAAATATGTCCTGTGATATATGGCCCTTAAGAAATCATGCAAAATCAAGTATGTTTTAGTTTAAAAATAAATGACCTTAAGAGTGTAATTTTGAGCCCAAAATTTTTGTGTAGACTACTTAAGGGTTATAGAACAGTGCTATGAAGTCCTTTTTCAAAAATTAATTTTCAAAATTTTTAAATAATTTTTAGGCCTTAAAATGATGCATAAAATGGGTAATTTAAGGTTAATTAAGTAATTAAATAAGTAATTACTGATTTGATGCACAATTATATGTTTTAAGATGTTGAAATTTGATGGAGAATATTATTTGTAGCATTTGGAGGGTTAGATGTAATTATTAGGATGTTATATAGTAAATATGTAATAGGTAAAAATGATAAATTTTAAGTTAATTTGGTAATTTACGGTAATTAGGTTCAAAATTTGATTTAGAATGAATTTAGATATTTGAAATAATTTAGATATTTGAAATGTTATTTGATGTTGGGAGATGATATTTGAAGTGATGGGCATATTAGATATGTACATTATGTACACATTAGGTGATAATGTGTAATTGTAAGTATAAGAAATTAATAATTAGGAAAATATTGGTTAGAATTGATATTATGATAATAATAGGAATATATAATAAATTTGATAGGAAACTCAAATTAGGATAATTATATGAAAAATGTAAGATTTTCTCATAACTAGGGTGAGTTTGGTAATTAAATTAGGATTCGGGTGTATTGTATGAATTAGAATACTAGTTAAAGACTAAAAACGATATTTAGGATATCTGTAAATAATGCGATTAATTTCACATTATGGGTGTACATATAAATCTCTAACAAAAAAACTAAGTTGAAAACCTAATTTAGAAATCAATGTAAAAACTAAAATAAAACTTAACATGATTTAAGAAGAATTGTCAAAGACTTAAAAACTTAGATAATTAAGTATATTAAACTCTAAACAAAAGATAACAATAAGCATTATAAGATAAAACCAACCTATAATAGTTATATGGAAAACTAAAACCACGTTTGTACACGTTTGTATTATAGGAATGATCGATAATGGCTTGACTGAATCAGACCTCGAGTGAGCAAGCGAGGAGTCTAAGTAGGTTGGGATTAATACGTTGCTATATTTTGGAGGCTTGAGATTATATTTGGTTGTACTTGTTAGATAATTGGTTGTGTGCATGTGCTTGATTATGAGTGATGCTATGATTTTGTTTATTATTTTGGCTTGTATTATATGAGATAATTGATCACCCTAATCTGGACTTAACAAATATATGACTTGTAACCATAAACTGGACTTACATAGCAACCCATTAGGGGAACATTAGGATTCTCCAGCCAAATACCAACCCCTTCGAAAGAGATAGCATCGGATGACATAATCGGTTCCTTCTTCATCCTTAGTCAAACTAAGTGACAGTTGAAGAGGTCATGATAATGGTGAAGTCAATGGTTTGAAGGTAATCGCGGGAGGAGTGGTGTCTCCATTGCACAAGCTTGGGTTTGGTCGTGAGTTATTGGATTAACAGCAACTCCTTAACCTGGATTAGAGTGGGTGTAATTTCTTTAACCTCACGATGGGCCCGACAACGTTGTGCGATGGTATTTGCATGTTCCTAAATTGCATTTAACTAAATCAGGTGATAACCTTGTTTATGTTGGTGGTATAGTTTTAAGTCTTCTATCCTAACTTACTGAGCTGTGGTTGCTCATATCCCTATAGCCTTTGTTGTAGGTGTTAGCTAAGAAGTGGCTTACAATTACCTTAGGGTTATATTTAAAGCTTTTAGTATTAGATTACAAATTACTTAGGTAGATTATGATTAAGTGGCTAAATCTGGTAAATATACTTAGATTATTTTAATATAAGTATATATTTTACTTAAGTTCATAAGTAGATATCATGTTTAAATTATGAACTGTTTACTTTAAAATGGGTTACTCGTGGATGCCTTGTATAAATCAAGTCTAAGGTGGCAACTGTATGGTTAGTTTCTGTCTTAAAATGATTTGTATGGCGAAACTATTATGATTCAACCGCTTTGAGGCGTGACACATGGTAGCAATCTTTCATGACATGATGCACATAGAAGTTAAAGTATATGTTGATGATATGATTGCAAAGTCTAAGGAAGGAGAAAATCATGTGGAAAATTTGAAGAGATTATTTGATAGGTTGAGAAAATTCTAATTGAAGCTCAACCTTGAGAAATGTACTTTCGGAGTGACTTTAGTGAAATTATTGAGTTTTATAATAAGTTAAAGGGGCATCAAAGTGGACCTTGATAAAGTCAAAGCGATAGTTGACCTGCCCTCACCATGTACACTCAAAGAAATTAGAGGTTTGTTGGGTCGTTTAAACTATATAGCCCTGTTCATATCCCAACTCACAGATAAGTGCGATCCCTTGTTTAAGTTATTAGAAAAGAACACCAAGATCAACTGGGACAAAGAGTACAAGTAGGCCTTTACAACAATTAAAGAATACCTCATGAACCCTCTAATTCCGATAGCTCCAAAACCTAGGAAGCCTTTATTCCTATACTTGAAAATATTACCAGAGTCTATGGGGTACATGCTTGGCCAGAAAGATGAGGAAGGAAAGGAACGGGTTGTATACTACTTGAGCAAGAGGTTCATTGAAGGGGAGTAGAAATATTCAAAAAATTGAAAGAACCTGTTGTGCTTTAGTCTGGATAATGCATTGGTTCAGACAATATACACTTTACTACTAGGTTGAATTGTTGACTCAGTATGATCTTCTGAAGTATTTGGTAAACAAACTAGCCCTAATTGGCAAAATCTCAAAATGGCAAATGCTGCTATCAAAGTTCGACACTATATACATGAATTGGAATTCAGTCAAGGGGCAAGTTTTAGTAGATCAATTAGCAAAAAATCCCTCTGATAGAACTCCTCAAGAGGTACAAATCAGCTTCCCTGATGAAGAAATCTTAGTAGTTGAGGGAAACTCTAATAAAGGATAAGATGAAGAGTCACCAAAGTGGAAAATGTTCTTTGATAGTGCAACCAACGTGTTTAGGTGTGGAATTGGGGCAATACTAATATCCCCTAAAGGTACTCAATATACTATAGCCATAAGGCTAGTTTTCCTATACACTAATAATATCGCTGGGTATGAAGCATGCATTATGGGACTTAAGATGGCCCTCGATAAAGACATTTAAAAATTAGAAGTGTATAAGGACTCTTCACTCATTATTAGCTAAGCTCGAGGAGGTTATAATACTAAAGATCTTAAATTGGTGCCTTATCATTGGCACTTGACTAAATTGATGAAGAATTTCAAAGAAATCACCTTCAATCGCGTACTAAGGACTCATAATCAATTTCTCGATGCCTTAGCCATGTTAGCATCTATGATCTAGATATTTAGTGGAGTCAAAATTCAGTCTCTTACTATTGAAATTGAAGAAAAGCCTACCTTCTACCTAATAATTGAGGGTATGAACGACCAAAAATTGTGGTACCATGATGTTAAGATGTTCCTACAACAAGGCACATACCCTGAAGAGGTCAAGAAAAAGGACCAAAAGATGATTAGGAGATTGACTACTCAATTCTTAGTAAGCAAGTCCACCTTATACCAACGCTCTTTTGATGGTATACTCTTAAAGTGTGTCGACAATAAGGAAGCTGAGAAGTTAATGAAAGAAGTATATGAAGGAGTATGTGGCCCTTACATGAATGGTTACAGGTTGACGAAGAAAATTATGAGGCTAGGGTATTATTGGTCAACAATGGAAAATGATTGCATCAAACACGTTAGGTATTGTCACTTATGCCAAGTTTATGCAAATAAGATAAACACCCCGCCTCGGGAACTATACACCCTCTCAGGACCATGGCCTTTCTCAATGTGGGGCATAGATATCATTGGCCCGATCGCTCCAAAAAGCATCCAATAAGCATCGCTTCACACTAATCACCATCGACTACTTCAACAAATGGGTTAAAGCTTCATCTTACTCAAGCATTACTAAAGGGGTCGTAGTTAAGTTCATTAAAAGAGACATTTTGTCATAATTGTGCCGACAGTTTTGGATCACTCACAGGAACTTTACTCCTTATCGACCTCAAATGAATGGAGCCATTGAAGTAGCTAACAAAAACCTCAAAAGAATTATTGAAAAAATGGCTATCACATATAAGGACTGGCATGAGATGTTACATTTCGCACTTATGGCCTATTGGACTTCCATTAGAACCTCGATTGGGGCAATACTGTACTCTTTAGTATACGACACTGAAGCAGTGTTACTAGTAGAGGTTGAGATCTCTTCGCTTAGGGTACTATCAGAAACTCAGTTGGACAAAGCTGATAGCGTAAACAAATGCATCAAGCAGCTGAATCTAATTGATGAAAGAAGATTAACAACCTTGTGTCATAATCATTGTTATAAAAAAAAAGAATGGCTCAGGCCTTCAACAAAAGGGTATAACCTTGGAACTTCAAAGAAGAAGATTTGGTGTTGAGAAAAGCTTTCCCTAATACACAAGACTCTAGAGGGAAATTGCTCCCAATTACAAAGGTCCTTATGTCGTGAAGCGAGTATTATTGGGATGGGCTTTGATTTTGTCCCAAATGGATGGTCCAGATTTGAGAGACCCTGTAAACACCGACGTTGTAAAATTGTACTATCCATAAGAAGTAAGTGGAAATTTTACTCAAAACATGAAAGTGCCTGTCGTTCTGAATGTCATTGTGGTCTAATTTTCATTATCTACAAGAAAATTTGGTATCCTTGGCCGTTATCGTTGTTGGAATAATCACCCTCTCCATGGAAAGGTTTAATTCTCTTTACTCCATTTAATCAAACCCATATACTGCAAACTAGAGAGGAGTTAAGGAATGAGATCTCGAATATTGGTAATTAACAAAATTCTTTAAAATACTTTATTATAGATTGATCCCTCTCAATGGATAGTTTTATTGTCTATTTTTCAGTAGAATGCAAAACTCGAGTAAGTAACACGGTAGATGTTTGTTAGTTGAGAATAAGGCTTTTGGTTCATAAAAGTTCTAAAGAGACAAAAACAGTGGGTGGCTTTCTGTATCAGTTTAATTTCCATGATTTCTCTAAAAGAGCCACCGAAGCCTTAAATGTTCTACATCAAGAACATTTGAGTTGATAACAAGGGACTAAAACATGAGCTAATGATTTTTGATGGGGCTTTTTAAAAAGGTTTGACAGTTTGGGCACTATTGACAAAGATCGAGTAAGTATTTCCACACAATGTTAGCACACCAATTTTTGAATCTTGCACTTGCATTTAGACCAGTTTTTTACTTCCAACAGTCTTTTTGAACCAACCCATAAGGCATTCACTTTTTCCATTTAGTGTTTAGCTAGCCTTTAAAGGCGCAACCTTAACTTAGTCTCTTTTCCAAAGTTCTTTTAGCCAGTCCATAAAGCATTTCTCTTCACCAAATTCTCTCAAGCGTGCTCATAAGGCACTTCTGTTCACCAAATTCTCTTAAGTGTACCCATAAGGAATTTTTGTTCACCAAATTCTCTTAAGCAAACCAATAAGGCACTTCCCTTTATTATTTTCTTCTTAGCAAGCCTATAGGGCGCTCTCCTTCACTAGTTTTATCTTAACAAGCCATAAGGCACTTCATAAAGTATAGCTTAGGCCTAGGTTAGTGCGCCTAGTAAGGCACGACCAGGTTTTAGATCAATCCCAAATTAGGGTTGTTAGTCCTTAAGAGATGCCCCCGCCTAGATTAGTGAGCCTAGTGAGATACAGCTAGGTTTTGGATTGATCTCATATTAGGGTTATTAGTCCCTGAGATAGGCTATCGCCCAGGTTAGTGAGCCTAGTGAAGCATGACTAGGTTTTTAGATCGATCCTAGATTAGGGTTGCTAATCGCCGAAAGATGCTCCAGTCTAGGTTAGCGAGCCTAATGAGTTACGACTAGGTTTTAGATCAATCCTAGGTTAGGATTGCTAGTCCTCGAGAGATACTCCCGCCTAAGTTAGTGAGCTTAGCGAAGCACCATCAGGTTTTTAGATTGATCCCAAATTAAGGTTGTTAGTCCCCGAAAGATGCTCCTACCTAGGTTAGTGAGCCTAGTGAGGCATGATCAGGTTTTAGATCGATCCTAGATGAGGGTTGCTAGTCCCCGAAAGACGCTCCTACCTAGTTTAGTAAGCTTAGTGAGGCACGACCGAGTTTTAGATCGATCCCAAATTAGGGTTGTTAATCCCTGAAAGATGCTCTCGCCTAGGTTAGTAAGCCTAATAAAGCACAACCAAGTTTTTAGATTGATGCTAGATTAGGGTTGTTAGTCCCCGAGAGATGCTCTCACCTAGGTTAATGAGCTTAGTAAGGCATGACTAGGTTTTAGATCGATCCCAAATTAGGGTTGCTAGTCCCTAAGAAACGTTCTCACCTAGATTAGTGAGCTTAGTGAGGTACGGCCAAGTTTTAGATCGATCTCAAATTAGGGTTGCTAGTCCCCAATAGACGCTCCTACCTAGGTTAGTGAGCTTAGTGAGGTATGACCAGGTTTTAGATCAATCCTAGATTAGGTTTGCTAGTCCTCGAGAGACGCTCCTTCCTAGGTTAGTGAGCTTAGTAAGGCATGACCAGGTTTTAGATTGATCCCAGATTACGGTTGCTAGTCCCGGAGAGACACTCTCACCCAGGTTAGTAAGCCTAGTAAGGCATAACCAAGTTTTTATATTGATCATAGATTAGGGTTGCTAGTCCACGAGAGACATTCTCGCCTAGGTTAATGAGCCTAGTGAGGTACAATTAGGTTTTAGATCGATCCCAAATTAGGGTTGCTCATCCCTAAGAGACGTTCCCGCTTAAGTTAGTGAGCTTAGTGAGGCATTATTAGGTTTTAGATCGATCTCAGATTAGGGTTGCTAGTTCCCAAGAGACACTCTTACCTAAGTTAGTGAGCCTAGTAACGTATGACCAAGTTTTAAATTGATCCCAAATTAGGGTTACTAGTCTTCGAGAGATACTCATGCCTAGGTTAGTGAGGTACGACCAGGTTTTAGATCAATCTGAGATTAGGGTTGCTAGTCCTTGAGAAATGCTCCCACTTAGGTTAGTGAGCCTTACGAGATACGATTTGGTTTTAGATCGATCTTGGTTTAGGGTTGTTAGTCCTTAAGAGATGCTCCTACCTAAGTTAGTGAGCTTAATAAGGTATGACTAAGTTTTTAGATCTATCCCGAATTAGGGTTGTTAGTCCTCGAGAGATACTCCTACCTAGGTTAATGAGCCTAGTAAGGCCCGACCAAGTTTCTTTTCTTCATCCAAATCCCGAATAAATCGATCTTAGGTAGCTATTTAGTTGTTTTAAAGTCATCTTAAGGGAAAAAATAGCGTCTCTTTATCTTTGTAGCAATGTTCAAACTTCGCTACAAAAAAGGACAATTGTAGACACTCAATTTTTACTCTCTTTATTTTTATTTTTATTATTTTATTTTTCTTTCTTTTCTTGGTGGGCCCTAAATCAGGAAAAACACAAAAAACAGGAAATTAAAGAAAACAAAAAAAATTAAGAAATTTAGAAAAATACAAAAAAATTCAAAAATAAGAAAAAGCATAAGAAATACAAAAAATTTGAGAAGTTTAGAAAATACGAAAATTTGAAAAAATTTAGAAAATTAAAAAATTACAAAAAATTGAAAAAAATAATAATTAAAAGATGTTAGAAAATAACATTTTTGGATAGATTTTTAATTTTGAAGTAAAATTTGAAATTAGGCAGTTAAGCTTGGGCTTATATTTGAATTTAACCCAGGTTGACTTAGTCCATATATGTAATTTAATTGCACATATGGATAAGGCCAATAGCCTAATGGTTAAACACATGGACTTGATTTGGGTATTGAGTGTAAGGTCTTGGGTTTGAATCTTGACAAAGGTAGGGAGGCCTTTTTATTTTTTGTATTTAGCATACTACCATGTGTCAGGATCTGATTACGCCACATGTCTTGATACGTGGCAGCACAGGATTGGATGGTGGCTAATGTGGTGTTACGTAGCATGCCACATCAACTGCTACGTATTACATGGTGACACTTGGTAGCATTTGGTTGGTTGGTTTGGCTGACATGGCGCCACATTAGCCGCACATCAACGCTTTCCTTCTCTTTCCCTCGGTTTTCCTTCGTTTTATCTAGATTTTTCTCCCTTTCCTAGTCAAAAACAAGCTCGACCCCCTTACTTTGGCTTCTGATTTTGTACTTTTTCCTTATTAAAACACACTAATTAATGGTGCAAATTCATCCTCCGTATGGCCTATTGTGTAATGGTATAAAAAATGCGTCCAAATTCGGTCAATTACACATTCAAATTGAGCTTCAAAGATCGGAAAAAAACTGAAAATTTAGACGACCCTCATTCACTCCAATTCAAACTTTCCTTCGTTTCTAAGTTGCATTTGACTATAAATTGGGTGTTAGGGGATGTTCAGAGACACACACAACCAGAGATGAGCAAGAAATTTACTCAACAAACTCTCTCTCTCTCTCTCTCTCTCTTTCATTTTCTCTCTCTAAACTACGACTCTCTCTCTCTCTCTCTCTTTGATTCTCTCTCTTTATTCAACTTAGAGCAGAGCTACCACTTTTACTAGCTTCCCCACCTCACACACTCTCAAAACCAACCAACCCCATGCCTTGCTGTATCCCCTAGTTGCTTTGCCAAACCACCAACCCGCAACATTAACCACCGTAACCTACCCCACTCGAACCACCATCTTCAACCCAAACCAACACCACCACAACACTCCTTAACCTTTAAAACCACCGAAATGACACCCCCCCCCTCTTGCCTAGCAACTTCAAAGCACGACCACCCAAGACTACTACCGACCACCACTTCGTACCACCCTTTTAATTGCCTCTAACCACCATGACACTTTACTTACTCCCCTATCCCCAATAAGAAACACATGAAGCACCCTTCACCCCATCGATTTGGCTACTAGAACGTCCAGAACTGCCTTCTGCCACTACTGCTATTGAAGATAGTAGAAACCAACCCAACCCAACCTGTTACGAATCGTAACCAAGAACAAATAAGGTTGGTCGTTGAATGGCTTCGAGCTTGTAGAAAGCTTGAAAAGGACTAATGAGGAAAAGTATGAAAGGGTAATAATGAAGAATGAAACAGTAAGCAAAACCTAGGAACAGCTCTAAAAGATATGACACACCAATGAAACTTCTGAAGACTTACAATTCAATTCGATATGATGCATGAATTGGTCCAGTAAGGTTACTCGCTGCTTAACCTTGCTTAAAGGAAAAGATAAGAATGATGCCGAGAGTAAACAAACAGTGTTTATGTAAGGAAGAGAAAGTACTCAAAGTGTGTATATTAAGAATGATCTGATGTTTGTTACAAGTATAAGGGTATTTATACCAATAAGTTAGAGCAACTTGCCTAAAATGGAAAAGACAAAAAAGGGTATTTCTTAAGGAAGTAATGTACAAGATATAAAAGGGTAAAAATGAATATACAAGAAAAACAATCATTGGTGCAATGGATTCCGCACATGATACAATACATGTGGCGATGCTACATTGGTGAGGTTATTAGAAGATGTAGACAAAAAATACGAATATATGGGCTTGTTCGAGTAAGGATGGCTTAATCAGTTCGAACTCCCTCTCTTAGCTTTTTGGTAAGGAAGATGTAGAGTAATTAGTCAGCTCGATGCTAGAGAGTAATTGTCAACTTAGCATACTACAAAAAAATGGGCAATCATACGGTACGGCATGAAGGGTGACTCAACAAGGAAGTACTCGACCTCGGTAGGAGTTGTACTAGCCCCTCTAGTCCTTCAGCTCAGCTACATATCAGAGGTCCAGTATCCTGATTCCCATCATTCCTTCCGAGCTGTTTTAGATTTGGGATCAAATTTGAATGGTGTTTGCTTAGTTCTCCATCAGGGTGATATGGACTGAGGACTGCAATGTTTAAAGTGTTAGAAACCCTATAGTCCTTGTCCAATTCCAACCTATAGGCATTGTCATTGATTTTCTGGAAGATTCTAAAAGGTTCTTCTGCTCTTGCAGATAATTTGTTCCCCCTCTTCTTTAGGAATCGTTCCTTGTTGAGGTGTAGCCATATCAAGTCTCTCGACTAAAAGTATTTAGCCGACCTACCCTTGGTCTTTTCTCACATTCTTTTAGCAGCTTGGTCGATGTGCTGAGTAACCCCATCATAGATGTGCTGAAAGGATTGTGCTCTAGCCATTGTGTTAGGGTCCTTTTGCGTGGGTATTAGTACAAGGTTATGGTCAAAGGGTAACTCGAGATTGAATCCATAGACCACCTTGAAGGGAGTTTGCTTAGTGGTGTCATGTATTGTTCAATTATAGGCGAACTCGACCATTAGCAGGTAGACGTCCCAATCAGCCAAGTCCTTGCCTACTGCAGCTCAGAGTAGTGATTCTAAAGTGTGATTAATCACCTTTGTTTAGCTGTCAGTTTGGGGGTGACATGAGGTATTGAAGAGTAATTTGATCATTTACCTTACAACTGGTATGGAACAAATTCTCTCACTACTCCTCTTCTCGTAAGGGTTCCATGTTCATAGTACGTCGAATAACCATGAGTAGCTGATCTAAGTCCTTAAGAAACATGTCCTTTTTAATCAGCTCTTTTTTGGCACTTTGTTTCTCGATAAGAACCTCTTCCTCCTCACATTCCTCATCCGTACTCTCTACTTAGAGCTTCAAGATGTCTCCCTTGATGACCATTGTCTGTCGATTCAGGCACTGAGCAGCCATATGTCCGAACCCTTGGCACTTAAAGCACTTAATCTGGCTGGTCTTCTTGCCAGACCCTTGCCCCTTCTCATACGTTAATGTCGGCACTTTATCATCAGGTCGATTTTTCTGCTCGGCTCTATACTTGACTAAGCTCGATGACTTGCCTATCTGAGTCAGCTAGTCAGCATCCTTGCTGGTGCTTGGCTCCTTCTTTGCCTCTCTACTCATTGGGCAATCCTAATAGCCTCATCTATGGTGTCCAATCGTTGGAGCTCCATAACGTCCTAAATGTCTCTAGTGACGAACCTTAAGACTGTTCAAGTTGGTGGTTCCTCCACTTCACATTACATCATAAGCATTTAAAATTCTTGAACATACTCAGCAACTGTTCGACCTCCCTATCTCAGCTCCTAAAGCCGAGTGAAAGTATCTTAGAGATAGGTTTTTGGCACAAACCTATTTCTAAGCACTCTCTTCATCTCGGGCCAAGTGTTAATCTTTCGATACCCCTCTTATCTTCTCATGGCCTAAAAATTCTTCTACCACATGGCAGCATATTTGAAGAACTCAACAGCAGCAGGTCTCACTTTCTCATAATCCTCATATTGATAATAATCAAATACATGCTCTACCTTCTCTTTCCAATCTAGATACTCATCAATTCCCAAATCCATTGAAACTTGGAATCCAAAGCTTCACATGGTCGAATATTCTAAAGATTAGTACACATTCCTCTTCAAAATACTCCTGTTCCTCTTCGTCAAGCTCTCTTAGGTCTATTCTTTACCTTACTTATTTGCCAACTCTTCTCCTCAAATGGGTAGAGTTGGGTTCTAACCTCTAACAAGTTGAGTAACTTGTGGAGTGTTTTGTACAGCCTTAGAGGGTTAGCAAGATAGTGCATAAATAGCTTGGGTCAAATCTACTTAGAGGTTAGCTACCTCATCAAGCCTCTCATCATTACTTTTAGGAGTTCCTTGAGATTGCCGTCCATAGTAGATAACTCTACTATCATTATCAGTACCAACAGTTATATTTAGGTCTGTCATTTTTTCTCATAGATTCAAACTCAAACACTTTAGAAAGTGAATAGCTAACAACATAGCAATTAAATGAACACAGTAACTTTCTCTATTTCACATACACTTTAGAAGAACTACTACAGTTTATACAAAACCTCTACTCTAATACCAAGATGTTGTAAATCATGACCAAGAATTGACAAGGCCAGTCGCTAGATAGGTTTGAGTTTACAAAAAGCTCAAAAAGGACTAATGAGGAAAAGTGTGAAAGGGTAAAAATGAAGAATGAAATAGTAAGCAAAACCCATGAACAGCTGTAAAGGATATGATGCACCAATGGAACTTTCGAGGACACATGGCTCAATTCGATATGACGTACGAATTAGTTCGGTGAGATTACTCGCCACCTAACTTTGCTTAAGGGAAATGATAAGAGTGATGTCGAGAGTAAACAGATAGTGTTTACGCAAGAAAGAAAAAGTACTCAAAGTGTGTATATTAAGAATGATTTGATGTCCGTTATAAGTACAATGGTATTTATACCCATAAGTTAGGGCAACTTGTCTAAAAAGGAAAAAATAAAAAAGGGCATTTTCTAAGGAAGTAATGTACTAGATATAAAATGATAAAAATGAATATGCAAGAAAAACAATCATTGGTGCAATGGATTCTGCACATGATACTGTATACGTGACGATGCTATATTGGCAAGGTCGTTAAAAGATGTGGATAAAAAGTATGGACAAATGGCTTGTTCGAGAAGGATCGCTTAGTCAGTCTGGACTCTCTCTTTCGACTTCTCGGTAAGGAAGATGTCAAGTAATTAGTCGACTCAACGCTAGAAAGTAATCATCAACTTGGCATACTATAGAAAAATGGGTTGTCATATGGTACGGTATGAAGGGTGACTCAGCAAGAAAGTACTCGGCTTTGGTAGGGGTTAGTTGGAATAGAAGGATTTGTCGTACCAGCTCCTCTAGTCCTCGAGCTCAACTACAGGACAAAGATCCGATAGTTTAATTCCCATTACAATCAATCCGATCAGATTGACTTGCTCCAAGTCCAACCCTCGTGTCCAACTACATTTAAACCTTTTTTTTTATTTTATCCATTTATTTATTTGCTTATTTATTTATCCATGTAATTGTAATTATTGTAAATAAAAAAAAAAGAAAAGAAGTAAAATAAAGGGGAAAAATAAAAAATAAAAGAAAAAAAAGAAAAGGAAAAAGAAGAAAAGTGGTCTACTCATTTTTTATTTTATTTTTATTTATTTATTTATATTTTTATTTTTAGATAAAATAAAAAATAGGATAAAAAATATATATGGATAAATAGGAGAAATAAAAAAATGAGAATGAAATAAAAAGATTAATAATAAAATTGTTTTATCACTTAGAAAATTGATTTTTCAAAAATAAATAAAAATAAATGAATCATTTCCAAATTAGGACCATTTAGAATTTCCCAAAAATAAAATCAAATTTAGGATCCTTTAAGAAATTTTCTTAAAATAAATCAAAATGGGTAAGAACATAAACTTAGCTATTTTTTGAAAACTTAAAATTAATCAACCCACTATATTTTTGGTAAACGAACTATGTATGTCTGATTCCGAATAGTGGGTACGTAGACACATACGGGGCGATGATAAAAATGAAAAATCCTAATTTTCCTTTTCCTTTAGTTTAGATTATTTTGTTTGCCCAATTAGAGTAATTAAATTGAGTCTTGTCTTTCAAATTTAAAAGGTGATTTTTAAGTTTTATTTTAATTTTGGAAAGTCAATGATACCTATAAAGGTTTAAAATTCCTAACCCTTAGACCTAAATCTCTGGTTTTCAAAAACCATTTTCATATAATTGGTTTTAATCGTAAGACTAGTGGTTAAAGTTATAACTAATCTACCAAATTGATTATAACTTAACTATTTTTGCCGAAAATGATAGGCTCTTTTGGCCTAAAATGAGACATGATGTGCATCATGTGATAGGAGGATGTGTCGTTTATAAGAAAGCAAAGAGCTGAGCAAAGCAAGGGAAAGCAATGCCTTTGCCCATTCTGACCAGATTATAGCTTAACTTGAGTATGGATTTTATTCTTGGATTACCCCAAATTGCCCAAGACAAAGATTTTGTAATGGTTTTTGTGGATAGGTTCAGCAAAATGACATATTTCATGCCCTACACCAAAACTAACGATGCTTAAGCTATTGCTTCTTTATTTTTGCATAAAGTAGTTCACTTGCATGGAGTGTCAAGGAGTGTGGTGTCAGATAGAGACCCAAAATTTCTAAGCCATTTCTAGAGAACCCTCTGACGTCAGATGGGAACCAAACTACAGTTCAATACCTCTTGCCACCCCTAAACCAACAGCCAGACAAAAGTAGTCAACTATACATTAGGATCACCACTTCAAGCTTTAATGGGGAAAAACTTAACCAACTAAGATATCTGCTTACTTGTAGTCAAATTTTCTTACAGCAGGACAATACATGCCACCATTGGGCATGCCTCATTTAAGGTCGTTTATGGTTTCAACTTTAAATTACCCCTTAATCACACTCCCAAGTCGTCCATTGATTAAGAAGATCCTAATGCAAGAACCAGAGCCTAGTCAGTCCAGTAGATCTATCAACAAGTCACCCAACAAATTGATAGAGCCACCAAAAAGCTGAAGGAGAAAGGCAAAGGAAGAAAGACCAAGCAGTTTTAACCCAAAGACCAAGTGTGGTTATACCTGAGTAAGGAAATATTCCTTAATAAGAAGAAGAACAAGCTATCTACTTCAGTTGAAGGACAGTTTAGGATACTCTAGAAGATCAATGACAATATATACCAACTTGAGCTTCCAGAAGACTTCATAGTGTCAAATGTGTTTAATGTTGCTGATGTCGACCCTTATCGACCTTAGGAGAGCTTGGACAAGGACCGATTGGATTTGATTCCAAATCTTAATTAGCTTAATAGGGATGATAAGAATCAAACCACCAGACCTTTGACTCAAGCCTGAGGGTTAGAAAGTATGGCCAGGCAAATTCTTTCCTTATGACCTACTACAGGAGAGTTCGAGCCTCTGCAATCTGCCAACCTAATGCCTTGGTTGAACCGGACCTTCTCATATTCGTTGACTGTCTCTAGCTATCAACTAAAGCTATACTTGAGCAACGGCTCAGCAGATCTAACCACCCACCCAAGCAACCTAAATTCAAGCCATACTGAATGTGTCCGAAGTGAATTCACCTCGATAGAATTAATTGCTTAGCTTGGCACAACCGACCTACCACTTCTACTCAATACATTGGCTCGCTAAAAACTAAACTAATCATGTAGAATTGTCTTTTTTGCTAGAAAGCCATTCATCTACATAGAGCCATGTGTTTGAACAACCATGTGACAGAATCTTCTATACAAGACAATCATTTTTTTGTATTTTCAATTGTACCCTTTATTACTCCTTGTACATTACTTCTTTTAGATACAACCCTTTTAGTCTTTTCCATTTTTTGTAGGATGTGCTAATACTTTGGATATAAATTCCCCTTTGTAATGCAACTGTAGGGGATCAACGTCATCATACTGAATATACTTCTTTTTTTATGAACATTGCTTATAGCTTATTTGCTTATCTTACTCTTATCTTAACCTTTAAGCAAGACTAGATGGTGAATGCCCTCATTAGATCAGCTCATGCTTCATGTTAAGTTGAGCCATGAGTCTTCAGAAGTTCCTTGATGTATCATATCCTCAAAGTTGTTCAAGGATTTACTTATTTTACTTTTCGCCATTTTCGTGCAATTTCCATCTTTTTCTTTGAGCTTTCTACAAGCTTGGACCTACCCCTATAACTGTCCTTGGACCGGTTTGCATCATTAGGGTACCCTTATAGGTACAGATAAATGAGTTAATGAAATGGAAAACTTTATAACTGAGCTTACTAGGGCTGTACATGCATTGGCCTTTCAACTTGCCGAAACCATATAAAATACTCCCCAAGTTGCTCAACCTATGAAAAGATAGAACGCAGCTCAACAAAATCATAGTGGAGGAGTAGGAGGACGTGTTAAGAGAGGGATTAACTTAGGATATTTGGATGAAGAAGGAAAAGAATACCATGAGGAAGAGGAGTAAGCTCAAGCTTCCCTAGCTTCAAACCATGTGAAGCTTTAGATTTCGAACTTCAATGGTTTTGGGCATGTAAATGACTATTTGGATTAGGAGTAAAAGGTTGATGTGTTTTTTACAATTATTAGTATGAAGATTGGTGCTGTAGAATTCTTAAGATATGCTGCATTATGGTGGAAGAATTTCCAGACCATAAGGAGGTGAGAAGGATATAGAGAAGTCAACACTTGGCTTAAGATGAAAAGAATTATTGGAAATGGGTTCGTACCAAATACCTACCTACATGATACTTTTCCTAGACTTTAGGAGCTAAGACAAGGAAACTGAACTATTGATGAGTACGTTCGGGAGTTTCAAATACTTATAATCTGGTATGAAGTGGATGAGACATTAACCAAAATAGTTTATTAGATTAAGAAGGGACATTCGAGACATCATGGACCTTTAATAGTTTACTACATTAGATAAACCTATAAGAATAGCTTAGCAAGTAGAAAGATAGAAGAGGAACAGGCTAAGCCAACCTTTAGTGAGCCGACCTGTATAATCAACCCGACTCACTTAGGGAAGTTACTGAGCTCAGCAAAGTGCAGAGCTGAATAGAAGAGTAGATGTTAGAGCTAAATAGAAGGGCTAACCAACCAATGGTGAAGTGCCATCGAGAACTTATGAAAAGAGACAATGATTGGGGAAGAAGACAAGCCAAATCAAGTGTTTTAAGTGTTAAGGGTTTGGACACATGGTTGCCCAATGTCCAAATAGAAGACTTACAATTATCAATTAAGATGTCCCGAAGCTCAATATGGATAGCATTAATGAGGAGCCTAAGGAGGAGGATGCTTTTCCCGGGGGAAATACCTCCCAGGAACAAGAACTTGTTGAGGAAGATATGTTTGCAGAAAACTTGGATAAGTTAACTCTGGTTATCTGATATGCGATGAGTTTGGAACCCTCTACTAAGGAAGAGCAAAGAGAGAACTTATTTCACATCGCTTACAAAGTAAATGAGCAAGTTTGTGTGCTCATAGTAGACAGTAGAAGTTACACTAATGTGGCACCTGCCAACTTAGTTAAGAAGCTCAAAATGCTAACTATCTTACATCCGAAGCCATATAAGTTACATTAGCTAAATGAGAAGAGAGTACTACATGTTACGCAACAACTATTGCTATTGATCTTTATTGGTAATTACTTTGATGAAATTCTTTATGATGTGTTACTCATGTATGCATCACATGTATTGCTTGACAGACCTCAGCTTCTTGATTAAAGGGTTATTCATGATGGTTTCAAGGATATGTATGTTTTTGAGAAGGATGGTATGAAAATTACCCTGGACCCCATGACCCCAAGCCAAGTACACTACATGCTATGTTGGCTCGAGGAACCTAGAAGGCTTTGGTTTTGAGTTAAGTTGAGTTGTGATAAGCTATTAAAGCTAATACGTCTACCTTCCTATTGGTCAAGCAACTATTAGAATTATAGGTACAAGTTGAACTACCCCTAGAGAAGGACTTGTTGGATGAGAATGCAGACCTGCTCCTAAAGAAACTACCAAAGGGTTACCCTCTTTCTAAGGTATAGAGCATTGCATTAACTTGATACTAGGCACTACCCTACTGAACAAACTAACTTATAGAATAAATCTCGAGTATGCTGTAGAGCTTTAGAAGCAAGTCAACAAACCATTGGAGAAAGTTTATGTAAGAGAGAGTCTTAGCCCCTGTATTGTGCCTATATTACTTGTGCTGAAGAAAGATAGCACTTGGCATATGTATGTAAATAGTAGAGCTGTAAACAAGATTTCAATTTAATATCGATACCCCATCCTGAGGCCAAACGATATGTTAGACAAACTGAGTGGTGATAGAGTATTCAGTAAGATTAACTTGAAATCAAGGTACCACCAAATTCAAATGAGATAAGGGGATGAATGAAAAGCTACTTTTAAAACTTGACATAGCCTATACGAGTGGATGGACATGCCTTTCAGATTATCAAACATGTCAAGCACTTTTTCGAGACTGATGAATCATGTTTTGAGAGATCTAATTGAAAAATTTGTCATTGTCTACTTTGATGACATCCTTGTCTATAGTGTCAATTTGGCAATACATACTAACCATCTCCAAGAAATTTTCTATTTCCTTTGAGTTAAACAAACCTGAAGAAATGCTATTTTTGTCGAGAAGAAGTGATCTTCCTAGGTTATGTGGTTAGTGACAAAGGATTGAGAGTTGATAAAGAGAAGAGCTATTATTGAGTTTCCATAGAATGGCATTATTTTACCAACGCTTTATTTGAGGATTCAGTACCATAGTAGCACCTCTAATTGAGCTAATAAAGAAGAATGTAGAGTTCAAGTGGAGAGAGAAAGAGGAGAGGAGTGGAGTGAAGTGGAGTTTTGTTGAGATAAAAGTAAGGATGACCTCTGCCCCAGTCTCGGCTCTACTTAACTTTGATAAAGTGTTTAAGCTTAAACGTGACATGTCAAGTGTTGGCATTGGAGCTGTACTGATGCAAGAAGGTTGACCTATCCCTTATCATAGTGACAAGCTCAAAGAGCATAATTAAACTATTATATGTATGACAAAGAAATTTCTACCCTAATCTGAGCTCTTCGCATATGGCAACATTACCTTATGCTAAGAGAATTTGTCATATACATAAATCATGAGTCTTTGAGGTATTTGCGAAGCTAATCTAAGATTTCTAAATGCTAAGCTTGATAGATTGAATTTCTGGAAGGATTTATTTTCGTCATAAAAAAAAAAGTAAGGTAAGAATAATGTAGTTGACGATGCTCTATCAAGAAGATATGTTCTTCTCACTGAGTTATAGACTAGGTTATTAAGGTTTGAAAGCATTAAAGAGCAATATCAAAATGATTCTCATTTTGGTCCTATATATAAGCACTGTAGAGAAGGAAGAATGGTAGATGAGTACCATAGGGAAGATGATTATCTATTATGAATTGGCAAATTATGTATACTAACCTATTTAATTAAAGAGCTGTTGGTAAGAGAAGCTCATAATAGAGAACTCTCTACTATGATTGTGCAAATGAGAAATATTAACTCTACCTTTTGGGTGCTTACTTATCATGCATTTAATTTTCAATACCCTTATTCAATACCGTAAGTTAGCAATCGCTTCAAGCGTAATAATCAGTTGATAACTTCAGCTCTACTCCCCATAAATGATAAAACTCCTTTCAAAGTAAGCTTACAAGCATCAAGCCATAATCACTCACAATACCTTTTGTCAAGCTTGGTTTTTTACCATCCTAGTTCTTTTATAAAATTAAAGTCTTTTTTAAGTCAATCAGTACTAAACCTTACCTGTTTAATACCAATTCTCGACTAGGGTTTAAAGAAAATTGTTTCTTTTTGGCTTCTCTCATAAGCAGCTCCCCTATTGAACAGGTCGGCACACATAACTTGCTACCTCTAAATAGATAACCATCCTCTACATGGTACTCATCCACTACTCTTCCTTCTTTACAGTGATTGTATATAAGGCCAAAATGAGAATCATCCTGATACTGCTCTTTAATACTAGCAAACCCTAATAGCTTGGTCTGTAACTCAGTGAGTAAAATATGTCTCCTTGATAGAGCATCAACAACTACATTGTTCTTACCTTGTACTTAATGACAAAATTAAATCCCTTCAAGAACTTAATCCATCGGGCTCGGCGTTTGGAAAGCTTTCTTTAGCTCTACAAATATCTCAAGGAGTCATGATCAATGTATATGACAAATTCCTTTGGCAGAAAATAATGCTACCATACACAGAAAGCTCGGATTAGGACCAAAGGTTCTCTTTCATAAACAGAGTAGTTTAATTGTGCCCCTTTGAGCTTCTCACTATGATAAGAGACAGGTTGGCCTTCTTGTATCAGTACAACTCTGATGCTAATACCTAATGCATCACATTCAAGTTCAAATACTTTGCCAAAGTATGGTAGAGCTAAGACTAAGGTATAGGTCAACCTCACCTTTACCTTAGCAAAACTCCTCTCTTCTTTCTCTCTTCACTTGAACTCTATATTCCTCTATCTCAAATCAGGCAGAAGTGCTACAATGGTACTGAATCTTTGGATAAAGCATTAGCAAAATGATGCTAGTCTATGAAAACTTCTCACCCCAGTACATGAAGTTAGGGTCAGCCACTCAACAATGGCTCATACCTTCTCTTCATTTACTCTCAATCCCTTTCCACTAACCATGTAACCTAAGAAGATCACTTCTTCCTCATAGAAACAACATTTCTTTAAGTTCTAAACAATCTTTCTACTTGAAGGATATCAAAAACAGCTCTAAGATATTCGGTGTGCATTGCCAGATCGGCACTATAGATAAGGATGTCATTGAAATAGACAACAACAAACTTCCCGATTTGATCCCTCAAACATGATTCATCAATCTTATAAAAGTGCTTGATAATCTGAAAGGCATGACCATCTACTCATACAGGCTATGTCGAGTCTTAAGAGTAGTCTTCTACTCATCCCCTTGTCTCATTCGAATTTGGTGGTATCCAGACTTCAAATCAAACTTACTAAATACCTTTGCTCTACTCAATTCATCCAACATATCATCTAGCCTTGGGATGAGGCACTTGTTTGATCATAATCTTGTTGACAACTCTACTATCTACACACATACGCCAACTTCTATCCTTCTTTAGCACAAATAATGCAAATACAGCATAAGGGCTAGGACTCTCCCTTACATATCCCTTCTCCAATAGTTCATTGACTTATTTTTAAAGTTTAGCAACTTATTCAGGGTTCATTCGATAGGCTAGTTTGTTTAGTAGGGTAGTGCCAAGTATCAAGTCAATGTAATATTTAATGCCTCTGAAAGGGGGTAATCCCTAGGGCAACTATTTTGGAAACAGGTTGGTATACTCTTTCAGTAGTTCTTTAACTTCCAGGGGTAGTACACCTTGACCTACAATTCTAGCAATTGTCTAATTAATAGAAAAGTTAGTACATCGACTTTAATAGTTTCTTAGAGTTTAGCTTGACTCAATATCAAAGCCTTCTTTGATCCGAGAACAAGTTTAGCTTCCAGCTTGCTAACTTGACTTGGCAGCATAGATTTCAATGTAATCTTCATTCCATCCTTCTCAAATACATACGTATTCTTGTAATAGTCATGAATAACCCTTCCATTGAAAAGCTAAGGTCAGCCTAGCAGTAACTGAGATGTACACATGGGTAGTACGTCATAGAGAATTTCATCAGAATAACTTTAAATAGAGATTGACAACCATACTTATTGAGTGACATGTAGTGCTCCCTTCTTATTCGGCCAATATCACTTATATGGATTTAGATGTAGAGTGCTTGACAACCTAAGTTTCATAATTAGGTTGGTAGATGCTACATTGGTGTTGCTCCCACTATCCACTATAAGTACACATACCTAATTATTTACTTTGTAAGTAATGTGGAATAAGTTCTCTCTTTGCTCCTCCTTGATAAAGGGCTCCAAACTCATTGCATGTCTAACAACCAAAGTCAACTTATTCAAGTCCTTTATAAACACGTCTTCCTCAATCAAGTCGATAATAATATTATCCTCATCTTCCACTTCTTTCTCTTCCTCTGGCTCTTCATCTATGTTATCTACTTCAATCTTCGGGGAATTTCCTTTAATAATCATGGTCCTTTGGTTCAAGCACTAAGTAGCTATGTAACCAAACCATTAGCATTTCAAGTACTTAATCCGGCTCGTCTTCCTTCCAGATCCTTAACCCTTCTCATATGTTCTCGTTGGTACATCACCATCAGGTTAGCCCTTCTGTTTGACCCTAACATTTACTCTTCTAATTAGCTCGGTACTTGATTGAGCTTGATAACTTCCTTAAGTAGGTTAACTCGTCTAATTAGGTTGGCTCATCGAGGGTCAAGTCAACTTGTTTCTTCCTTACCTCTCCACTAGTCGGGCTATTCTTATAGCATTGTCCAATGTAGTGAACTAGTAAAGTTCCACAATATTTCTGTTGTCGCTTTTTAACCCAGTAAAAAATCTAAATACTGTTCAGGCCGATGGCTCATCCACTTCACACTAGATCATAAGCATTTGGAACTCTCACACATATTCATCAATAGTTCAGCTCCTTTCTCGTAGCTCCTAAAGTCTAGCAAAAGTATCCTATAGATAAGTGTCTAGTATAAATCTATTTATGAGAAACCTTTTCATCTTTGGCTAAGTATAGACCTCTCTGTATCCTTCTCGCCTCCTCGTGGTCTAGAAGTTCTTCCACCATAGTGTAGCATACTTAAAGAATTCTATAGCAATAACCTTCACCTTCTCACGATCCTCATACAGATATAGTCAAAGACACGTCCAACCTTTTCCTCCTAATCTAGATAGTCGTCTACCTTCCCAAAACCATTGCAACTCGAGATCTGAAGCTTTACACGGTCAATAGCTTGGTGTACTCGAGCTCGCTCTTCTTCTTCTCCTTCTTCGTACTCCTCTTCCCCCTTCATCATCATCCATGTCTCTCAAGTCAATCTTCCTTCGTACTTGATACGAGGCAAGTGCACCTATCAATTTTAATATAACGGATGTAAGTCCGAGTCGATCCCTCAGAGATTTTGAGTACTAATATTAACTTTAGCTTTATTATCTAACCGAAAAATTGTGATAAATTGAATGAATTACAAATACTGAAATTAACAACTAAACTACTTATGAGACTTAATTACGCAAATTAGAAAGCAATAAACTACGAACGACTTTAAGTATGCAATAATGTATTTAGGAATTATTTCCCCTAGTGTTTAACATGTAACCTTTTTAAAATATATCCAATTCAATTTTTATTATTCTTGACCGGAGGGATTCATAATTAAAACTAATATCTTTCTCAAGCATATTAACCCTAATCCTAAATTATTTACCGAAATCTCTTCACTTAGTAATATTACTTAGAATTGCATTAGTATATAATGAATTCCCACACAAATAATTAACTTTTCGGAAGAAACAGGTATCTTATCTCTAAGTATACATGTAATTCTCTTCAATTATGCTAAAATCTAATTACACATGCAATTTCTCAATCAACATGCATAATATCATATATTGACACTCTAGAATTATCAATCCACAATTAAACAACATAATTGAATCAAGAAAAGATAAAAACTTTATTGAAATTATAATTCAATCCAAAGGTTACATGAAACCTTAGGTTCCATAATCCTAAATACTTGAATTCTAAGCTATCATAACGAATCTAAAAACGAGTTTCATCAAAAATATAAAATAAAGCATGAAAACCCCTCTTGATTTGATGAACAATCTCTCTAATCTTGAAATCGATGTTGTTCTCGCTTCTTGATTGATGTTCTCCTCGAGTCTCTTCTTGTCTCTTGTGTCTCTCCGTTTCTATAATGTCTCTTTCTCTTTTAAACCCTAAGATATCCTTTTATATGTATATTACACAGATTCTATTTTCGTCACCAGACACGGCCTGGGACACGGCCGTGTCCCCATGTCGTGTAACTTTCTGCACTAAAGCAAAATTTCTGCACAACTTCAAAACTTCATAACTTCTTCGTTTGAACTCGGAATTGAGTGAAACTTGATTCCTTTTCTTCGTTTTCGAGCCTAGAACGTGTTTAAACCCTGAAATTAACATTTTACTCAATTAAGTATCATTTTCTTTAAAGAAAACCAAAAATGTGAGGAAAATACTATAAAATCACCATATGAAATATGTTTAAAATCAGAGTTATCAGTACTCATCCTCCTACTCCTCCACCTCAAACTGGTTGAGTTAGGATCTATCCTCTAGCAAGTTGAACAGCTTATGGAGTGTTCCGCATGGCCTTAGTAGGTTCATAGGCTACTGTATGAATGGCTCTGGTCAAATTGGCTAAGAGGTTAGTTACCCAATCAAGTTGTTTGTCTATACTTCTAGGGGTATGCTAAGGTTGTCGTCTATGGTGGACAATACCACTATTGTAGTCTTCAATACCTACATTGACACTTGGATCCATCATTTCTTCAACAAAACTTAGTTTCAAACTTTGAATTTGAGAGACAATAGATAATATTCCACTAAACTAAACAACACACATACTCTTCCACACAAATGTCCAATGAATCTGCGAACAAGACAACTATACTAGTGAATAATAAACTTAACCAAAACTTGCTTTGTTTTTGTATGCTCAAAATAGGGCAAAATAGAGTATATAACCACAGCAAACTATCACTCCTTCTACTTACTGAAACACTCACAACTAACTTCTACATAACTACAATACGCTACCACAACAAGTACTACTACTTAAGAAAGTTCAAACACAACTTACTTAAATGAAACCTCCACTTTGATACTAAGATGATGAGGATCGGTTTAAGGACAGAAAAGGACAATTGCAGGGGTAGGTCCAAGCTTGTAGAAAGCTTGAAGAAAGAGATGGGAATTGCACAAAGACAGGGAAAAGTAAAACAAGCAAATTCTCGAATAGCTTTAAGGATATGACACATCAAGGAACTTCTAAGGATTCGTGGCTCAACTCAATATGACGTGCAAGCTAATCTAATGAGGACACTCACCACTTAGTCTTACTTAAGGATTAAGATAAGCAAATAAGCTATAAACAATGTTCATGGAAAAAAAAAAAGTTTATTAAGTATGATGATGTTAATCCCTTATAACTTCATTGCAATGGGGTATTTATACCCGAAATTTTAAGACATTTTACTCAAAATGGAAAAGACTAAAGGGGTAATATCTAAAAGAAGTAATGTATAAGGAATAATGAAGGGTATAATTGAAAATACAACAAAAATGAGTATCTTGTATGGAGGATTCTGTTACATGGTTGCTCGAACATGTAGCTTTTTGTGGATGGATGGCTTTCCAGCAAAAAAGACAATTCTACATGATTGGTTTGGTTTTTGTTTAGCCGATGTGCTAAGCAGAGGTGGTAGGTCGGCTGTGCTACACCGAGTAATTAATCCTGTTGAGGTGAATTCATTTTGGATACAATCAGTACCACTCGGATTTAGGTTAGCTGGGTAGGTGGTCAGATCTGCCAAGCTATTGCTCGAGTGTCACTTTGGTTGATAGCTGGAGATAGTCAACGAGTATTAGAGGGTTCGATTTGGCCAGGGCATCAGGTTAGTAGATTGCAACAACTTAGACTCCTTAGTGGCAAGTCATAAGGAAAGAATTTGCTTAGCCACACTTTCTAACCCTCAAGCTCGGGCTTAATCAAGGGTTCGGTGGTTTAATTCCTATCACTTGAGGTTGTCATCCATGGTAGGCAACACTACTATTGTCGTCTCCAATACCAGTAGTAGACACTCCATTTTTTACTCCTCTTTAATTTTAAAATTTCTAAAATAGGGTAAGGGATCCAAATTTAGGAAAAAAGCCAAAAGAAAATAGAAAATTTAGAAAAATACAAAAAAATGGAAAATTTTAGAAAAATATTAAAAAAAAAAACAAAAAAAGAGGAATTTAGAAAAATAGGATTCTTACTTTAGTTATTTTTATTTTTATTTTCATTTTTAAAAAAATAAGAAGAAGAAGAAGAAAGGGAAAATAAGAAATAGCATAAGAAAATTTATTAAGGCTTAGTTTTCTTTAAAGGCCCTCAAATATTGTCATTGGTTTAAATCTTACAGCAGGCACAAGTGCCTTTTATTTTTTCAAAGATCACACCCACCACGTGTCAGTATGTCATTGGGCCACATCTTTGTTGCTGATACGTAACACTACCTGGAGGTGACATACGGAATGTCCCCAACACGTGTCCTAATACATGTTACAAAGACATGTCAACATTGCTACGTATCTTGTTGAGACATGTGACATGACGCCATTCATTCACTTAGCTGATGTGGCGCCATGTCAGCAACCTATTCTTTCTCTTTCTTTCCCTTTCCCTAGTTTTTTCTCATGTTTTCTACCTAAGCAGCTTAGTTTAGAGCCTCTTTTGATCCATTTCCCTACATGATTTCACATAGTTAATGGTGAAATCATAAAGATTACATAGATTACTTCTCATCAAGACCAAATACACCCATTTTACATGTCAAAATTAGATCATGAAAAGTAAAAAAATTTAGTATCCAAGATTTTAGCTCCATCATAATTTGCAAATCTGAGCATCGGAGGAAGGTTCAGAAGCTTCTTCTTGCTTATAGAAGCAAGTACATCACTCTTCGCGTGTATCTTTCGCTTAAATCTTGCCTTTTTCCCTCAAAATCAAGATCGACATTCAAACTCACATTGAAGTCCAATTTAAGCATTTAAGCTCCTTCCATGCATAATCAAGCTAAGGCTTGTATAAATAAGTGCTGCTCATCTCAATTTAAGGGTAGGAAGAAAGAAAAAAAAAAAGCTTACACTAAAAAAAAATAACATAGCAACTCAAAACCCTCTCCCTCTATACATCACTTTCTCTCTTTAGTACAAAACTCAATCACGTTGATCTTTAAACCAAGCCAACATTATAGTTGAGTTCCTTAGGCCTACTGCTTTAAAACACAACCCCCCAAAAGCTTTACTGTACGCTCTACCATGACCAACGTCGCTTACCCATCCAAACCTTAACCACCATAACCCCCTTGTTCAAAACACCATCCTAGCCTCTACATTGAGCTAAGATAACCTACTATGAGACTTACCCCTTAGCTACACCATTCTTCAACACTCAGCAACTACCACAGGGAGAAACAATCACTACCACCATCCCTTCCTCTTAGGAGACCACCCAAACTACCCCTAATCACTACCTACCCCCTAGCGCACTCCCAATGTTAACCCAAAACACATGAAAATTCCCTCTCTTGCTCATTTCAATGATTAGAAGTAGCCAATCACACCTTCATTGTTGCTATTCTTGAAGACCACTTAGAGCTCAACCTAGATATAGAAATCCGACCTATACAATTGACCCAGATCTAAAAGTCTGACCCTTGCATCCTCACTTGGTTCGATCGCTCTTTCTATTTTTTTTTTTTTTTGTAATTTTTATTTTTTATTTTATTTATTGATATCCAAATGTAATTGTAAAAAGAAGAAGAACAAGAAGAAAGAAAGAAAGAAAAGAACAAGAAAAAAAAAAAGAAATAAATAAAAAGGAAACAAGGGGGAAAGCTTTATTTTTTATTTATTTATTTCTTTTTGTTTCGATATACATGTACATAAAATAAAAAATAACAAAAAAATATAAATAAGTAAAATTAGATATTAAACAAAGGAGTTTTATCACTTAGGTAAAATCAGTTTTTTTTAAATAAGTAAAAATAAATCAATCATTTTTAAAACTAAGGTATTTTAGAAACTTTTCGAAAATAAAGTAGCCAAATTTAGGATTCTTTGAGAAATTTTTCTTAAGTAAATTCGAACTGGTCTAAAAACATGAACTCAACCACTTTTTGAAATTAAAATCAACCAACTTGTTAATATTTTTAGAAAAGAATTACGTACGTCTGATCCTGAATAGCGGATATGTAAGCACCTTCAAGGCGACATAAAAAATGAAAAAATTAGTTCAAATTATTCAGTTTAGTAAAAATAAAAAGATTCTCATTTATTTTGTGTCAATTTTTAAAAGGTGATTTTAAGAAATTAAATTTAAATTAGAAAAGTTCATAGTACCCATAAAGGTTTAAAAAACCTAATCTTTGGACTCGTTTCTCTGGTTTTTCAAAACCTTCTTTTTTTTTTTTTCTATAAAATTGGTTTTCCCCACGCGAACTAGTATCTAAATCAAAACCAAATCTACGCATTTGGTTTTAACCTAAACCATTTCCTAACTTTGATGAGGTGGTAACTCCAAAGTTCACAAAATTCTTTTAAAAAATCTTTTTTTTTTTTTTTAAATCTTAGTTAATGACCAATATTAAATGGGTATGGTTTAGTATTGATCAATTTAAGCAAAATTTTAAAAAACCAAGAAAAATTAGGCTCAACACTAGCGTTGACACTAGGATCCATCATTCTCTCAAATAAAACTTAATAACAAACTTGGAATTTGAGAAACAACTAACATTGTTCCTCCAAGCAAAACAACACACACACATACTCTTTTACACTAATGTCCAACTAATCTGCGAAGACAACACTACTCCAAAAAATAGTATACCTAATTGAAATTTGCTCTGTTTTTGTATGTTTGAAACTGAGCAAAATAGAGTATGCAGCCACAATAACTACTATGCCTCCTACTTACTCAAACATTTACAATTAACTTCTATGCAACTATAATGCATTACCACAACAAATACTACTCACAAGAAAGCTCAAACACGACTGAGCAAAATGAACCTCCACTCTGATACCAAATGATGCATTGCACTAAAGGTTGACAAGAGCGATGATATCGAGGTATGATACATTGTACTGAGAACTGATAAGTGCGACGGTATCGAGGTGGGTCAAAGCTTGCAAAAAGCTTAAAGAGATGGGTAAAAATGCGCAAGACCAATAAAGAAAATAAAACAAGAAAACCCTTAAATAGCTCCAAGGATATAACGCACCGAGGAACTTTTGATGACTTACGGCACAACTCGATATGATACATGAGATGGTCTAGTGAGGTTGCTCACCACCTAGCCTTACATTTGACATTCTAAGGAATGATGATGATGCAACTACATGTACAGTGGGTATTTATAACCAAAAACAAGGGCAACCTACCTAAAATGGAAAATACTAAAAGGGAAATGTCTAAAAGAAGTAATGTACAAGAAATAATGACGGGTGCAAATGAAAAATCAAAGAAATCAATAGATTAGTACGGTGGAATCCTTTACGTAGGTCATGAAGATGTAGTAACAAAGTATTGGAGATGCTTCTAATAGAAATAGACAAACATTACGATTAAGATAGGGGTGTCGAGTACAGGTGTTAAATAGACTTAGGTCTATCTGAAAAGAAGTGGTTATGGATGTATGCTAGAGCTCTCAGCTTCTCAGCACCAATATTACTTAGCTAGAGGTTAGCTCAGCCATGGCTAAGCAAGCATGTGAGGGATTAGGTAGTTGGTAGAGCATAAGTCCAGTTGGCACTTAACTATCGAGAGATACGTAGTTACTCGGCTAGACATAAGGAATTGGTCGATAGCAAGGATTAGCTCGACTTTGGTAGGAGCTAGCTAGAACATGATAATTCAACTTGTTAGTCCTTTTAAGCCTTTGGCTTGGCTTTAAGTTAAATGTCCAGTAGTTTGATTCCTATTAGGGTGGGTCTAAGCTTGTAGAAAGCATAAAAACAAAGATGGAAAGAGAAACACGTAAACAAGAATGAAAGTAAAATAAGTAAAACATATGATTAGCTTTGAGAATATGACACACCGGGGAATTATTGATGACTCATGGCTTAACTCGATATGATGTACGAGTTGGTCGAATGAGGGTACTCACCACCTAACCTTACTTAAAGGTTAAGATAAGAGTAAAAGAGGTATTTTATACAACATGAAAAAAGAATTGGATCATCTCAATTTTTTTTTTCTCTTGATCTCTTTTTGTTGATAAGGTATTTTAGACTTAGCCCTACCCCTCAAGCCCATGCTAACCTGCTTAGGGTCATCGTCTTGGTTGCTCTCTTCTAGATTCGGCCTTCCCATCTACCTAATCGACCTCAACCAAGGCCCTTTACATGGCCTGCTCAATTGCTGCAACCCACAACGACTAAAGGATAATGGACAACGCTGGATGATTAGGTCAGCAACCACTTCCTACAATTTAGGACCATATCAAACTATATAGCTCCACTACCTATGACTTGTGGACATGCCCTCTACCCACTAACGGTCCTCCAACTACCAGTAATACTCCTCTATAAATACTAAGTCATCTCCTAATGGTAAAGCACTTAATACTTTATGCATTCATACTGTTCTTGTAAGCTTCCATTTCCTAACACTCTTCACATACCTAGTTGACTTAAACATTGGAGTAGCTATGTCGGACAATCCCCCAACACCCCTCATTATTCTTTGGCACTATCTATGGGAAAACTAACTCGCCTAACACCCAAACACTCTAAACACTTACTAATCCTCTTTGTTCCTCACTTTTTGCATCCACCACGTCTCATATCGTAGATCCAAATAGCTAACCACCAAACAACTGGAACAATCAACCCCTATCTAGGGAAACCCCTGACCAACGTCTTGCTCGCCTAGAGTGGATGTTTGAAGAATTTACTACTCACAACAGATTACTCTAGGAACGACTTGATGAAGCCGAAAGATAAAGCAGGCACACTTATGTGCTCAAAGTGTTGGGTACCCGCAACGGGAAGGACGACCAATAGTAGCAGCAAATCATCAGGGTGCCGTAGCCTAAACCCTTAGCCAAAGAAATAGGCGCAGTCTACAACGAATTGTCATCGTACCTTTGCTAACAATGAATAAGTGGCCGATTCTTATGGAGGGGTTACCTTATTAGTAGCACGTAGAGCTTATTAGGCTAAAAATGCCAAGTTGAGTGAGCTTCGTAAAACACTTAAAAGGCTCTCCGAGAAGATGGAAGGCAAGGCAGTAGATGGTGTTGACTTAACGGCTAGCGACAAAACCCCCTTCACTAGGGGTGTATAGAATGAAGTCCTGCCTCCCACCCTAGACCACTACAATAGTACTAGTGATCTTGATGAGCACCTCCTCTATTTTTGCATCCTCATGAACCTCTATGGTTTGGGAGATGCTATAATGTGCAAGGCCTTCCTAAGCACTTTAAGAAAGGTAGCTTGGATGTAGTTTAACCACCTACCCCAAAATTTGATCGATTCCTTTAATGAGCTTACTCCTCTTTCTTGTCTCCACTTCAAGGCTAATAACCACCTACTCAATTAACAATGCCGTGGTTGAGATTCTCCAGCTAGATGAGGGAGTTGTTATACATGCTACTCAACTTAGGATAAAGGCCTCTAGGGATTTCTTCAGATTGGTTGTGAAGAACAAGCTAAAGACTATGGCTGAATTCTAACATAAAGCTTAAAAGTACATCAACCAGGAGAACAACATCCGCGCCAGGTGTGAGGTCAACTTAGAAAGGTTGAAGAGGAAGAAGGATAAGGATAGAGTGTCCATGATGGAACTCATTGGCGGCAAGAGCTAGAGTTAAGGTGATGGGGAAGGTTTTAACAACAAGAAGCGTCGAGTCAAGCAAGACCCATTAGCCCTACCCATTTACACCTAACATACGCCTCTGAACCAACCTATCGCTTAGGTCTTCATGGAAATGTAGAAAAAAGGCTTATTGCAAAAGCCCCCCAAGACAAGGGGGAACCCCAGTCATATGAACTTTGACAAGTACTATCAGTTCCACAACGACCATAGCTATATTACAGAAGAATGCTTCCAACTAAAGAATGCAATAGAGTAAGCCATTCAATAGGGCTACTTCTATAAGCATCTTATGACCCAAGTAACACCAATAATGCTAACGATGGTAAAGAGAGGGCACTTCGAAGGTAACGGATCAAGAATGCTCTAGAAGAGCAAAAGGACAACTATAGTGATAACTAAGCCCCCAATGGAATCATTAACATTATCATTGGAGGGTCATACCCTGGAAGCTAGTCGACCTCTAGTAGGTTGGCTAGTGGCCTATCTAAGGTATTAACAATAAGGGAGAAGAGATAGAGGAGAGACACCTTGATCTCCATCTATAACGAAGACCTAGAGGGATTAGATACCCTTCACTAAGATGTTCTTATGATTAAGGTAAGTATTGCAAACTTTGAAGTCCTTAAGATCATGGTGGATACTAGCAGCTCCACCAATATCCACTTCAAGCATACAACTAAAATCTACATATCTTTCTCAAGAGCCCCTGTCATCTCTTACCTATTGTTATTTAAAAAACTAAAAGAAACCTTACAAACAGAAGAAGATCTTAGCTTATGTGCTTTGGTGGGTCTTCGAGATACCATAGAATAACGTTTGATCCTATTCATGGGGATTTCGTAAATATTCTATTCACATGAGATTCCACGTGCCCCATGCTACTCAGGTCAGAGCGTAAGCTACGACAGGATGAGGAAGAAGCTGCTTGTCAAGATGAAGCCATACCGCTATGATCTCATTAGCTATAATGGGGGAATATTCTAAGCTACAGGTATCATTACTCTCAACACAGAGCTCAATGATGATGAAAATGTCACTATTGACTTGCAGAATTCATGTGGTAAACTACCCTTCCCTCCTTATAATGCTCTATCAGGATGATCGAGCTTGAACAGCTTATGAATCATCACATCGTCCCTCCACTTCAAGGCAAAGTTCTTGGCCTCCATTAGAGTAGGAATCTACCAATATGACCAGAAGCTCTTTAGGGAGCTTTATGTGAAGGCTGCTAAAGCTAATGGTGTCTTCACTTTGGAAACCAGTTCACAAGAGAAGCCAACTAAGAGAGATGAGTCAAGCGAGAAGACTAAAGAGGTGTAGATTAGCACCAGTCTTGACTAAACCACCAAGGTCTAAATCGAGAGCCCTCCTAAGGTAAAGGAGGCCATCGTTCACCTCCCATGAGCCAATTTAGATAGGTTTACTTGGTTGACGTCAGACATACCTAGAATCTCCCTCCACCTGATAGCCCATAGCCATAATAACGATAATAATGTTCGGCTTGTCAAATAAAAGAAGAGACATTTCACTTTAGAGCGACAGGCCGCTATTAAGGAAGAAGTGCAAAAGTTGTTAAATGTAAGCTTCGTACGAGAGGAGAAGTATTCGACCTAGCTAGCCAATGTAGTATTGGTTAAGAAGAAGAGTGGGAAGTGGTGTATGTTCATCAATCATACCAACCAAAACAAAGTCTACTTAAAAGATTGTTTTCCTCTTGTGAAAACTAACTAGCTAGTAGACTCCACATTAGGACATGCTCTGTTCAATTTCATGGATGCCTTTTTGGGTGACAACTAGATCAAAATGGACCCAAAGAACAAAGTTCATACCTCATTCATCACCAACTTTGGTATCTACTACTACATTATCATGCCCTTTAGCCTCAAGAATGTCAAGCTGGCGTACCAAAGGATGGTGACTACCTTGTTTAAGCCCTAGCTCAGGCATAATATGGAGGTTTATGTTGACGATATGATCATCAAAAGCAAACAGCTCAGTGACCACATTAAGGATTTGTAGGAAGCCTTCAATTGGATGAAGGAGTATGACATGAAGTTGAATCCCCAAAAGTATGTTTTTGGGGTTGGCTTCGGCAAGTTCTTAGGCTTTATGGTTACCCAGTGAGGAATTGAGACCAATCTAAAGAAGATCTAAGTCATTAGGGACATGAAGTCCCCCTTTTTGGTTAAGGAAGTTCAGAAGCTCACTAGCATGGCAGCCATGCTGAGTAGATTTATTTCAAGGAGCACAGACGAATACGTAGAGTTCTTCGAAATCCTAAAGAATTCTAAGGGTTTTGAATAGACCTCACAGTACGAAGTAGTGTTCAAGGAGCTGCAGGACTTCCTCAAGCATTCACCAATCCTTTCTAAGCCTATTTCAAGGGAGGACCTATACTTATATTTGGTCATAAGCGATAAGGCACTTTCGTCCATACTAGTCAAGGCAGAAGGAAGAGAGCACAAGCCTATATGCCACATCGACCATATCATCTAAGGGCTTAAGGTCAGGTACACAAGAGTGGAGAAGTTTACCCTAGCCATCGTTATTTCTATACATCGGCTTAGACCTTACTTTAGGCACACCAAATTGTCATGTTGGTAGATCGGCTACTACGCGCACTACTATGGAAGCCTAATGTGTTAAGTCAGATCGTCAAGTACGCACTAAGGCTGAGCATGCATGGTATTCGGTACCAACCATAAATGGTTTATAAAACACAAGTGTTGGCCAACTTTGTTGTAGAGTACACTGGAGAGGACGAAGCAGCACTAGGAGATGATGAATAGGTAGACTCTTCACATCAATAGATATACTACCTCAAGAGGAAAAGGTGCAGGTTTGGTGCTTACTGGATGATATCAGGCAAGTGCACCTATCAATTTTAATATAGCAGATGTGAGTCTGAGTCGATCCTTCAGAGATTTCAAGTACTAATATTAACCTTAACTCTATTATCTAACCGGAAAATTGTGATGAGTTGAATGAATTAAAAATACTGAAATTAACAAATTAAACTAATTATGAGACTTGATTAAGCAATAAAACTAAAAATGACTTCAAGTATGCAATAACGTATTTAGGAATTATTTCCCTTAGTGTTTAACATGTGACCGCTTAAAATATATTCAATTCAGTTTCTATTATTCTTGATCGGAGGGATTCACAATTAAAGCTAATATCTTTCTTAAGCATATTAACCCTAATCCTAAATTATTTACCGAAATCTCTTCACTTAGTAATATAACTTAGAATTGCATTAATGTATAATGAATTCCCATACAAATAATTAACTTTCCGGAAGAAACATGTATCTTATCTCTAAGTATACATGTAATTCTCTCCAATTATGGCAAGATCTAATTACACATGCAATTTCTCAATCATCATGCATAATATTATATATTGATACTCTAGAATTATCAATCAACAATTAAACAACATAATTGAATCAAAAAAAGATAGAAACTTTATTGAAAATTATAAATCAACCCAAGAGTCACATGAAACCCTAGGTTCCATAATCCTAAATACACGAATTCTAAGCTATCATAATGAATCTAAAAACGAGTTCCATCAAAAACATAAAATAAAACATAAAAAACCCCTTTGATTGATGAAAAATCTCTCCAATCTTGAAGTTGGTGTTGCTCTTGCCTTTTTCTTCTCCTTCTCCTCAAGTCTCTTCTCTTCTCTCGTGTCTCATCTTTCTTCTCTAATGTCTCTTATGTCTTGAAATCCTCATATGTCCTTTTATATATGTATTATAAGGATTCTGTTTTCGTCACCAGACACGGCCTGGGACATAGCCATATCCCCAAGTCGTGTAACTTTCTGTACCTGGCAAATTTTTCTGGATGGACACAGCCTAGGGACATGGCCATGTCCTAGACTATGTAACTTCAAAACTTCATAACTTCTTCATTTGAACTTCGAATTGAGTGAAATTGAGTGAAACTTGATTCCTTTTCTTCGTTTTCGATCCTAGAACGCGTTCAAACCCTGAAATCAAAATTTTACTCAATTAAGCATCAATTTCTTTAAAGAAAACAAAAAATGTAAGGGAAATATTATAAAATCACCATGAGAAATATGTTTAAAATCAGAGTTATCACTGGACCATACTAGACCATTGTTTGCCATGCCCCCAAATTTGGATTCGATACAAGTAGGAACAAATTTGAATATGAGGCTCTAATTGTAGGTCTTAAGCTGGCCAAGGAGATTGGTGCAAAATAACTTAAGGTCTTCTCAGACTCTATACTTATGATCTAGTAAGCTGAGGTGAGTACAAAGCAAGAGATGATATCGTGGTGAAATACTTTGATAAGGTGAAGAGTTTATTGGTTGAGTTCCCCTCTTAAAGCATTACAAAAATTTCTCAAGTCGATAACTTAACAGTAGATTAGCTATCTAAGCTTGCCTCCATAGGAATACAATGACCTGAGATTAAGGACAAAAAGATATTAATTGAGTATCTTCCCAAAAAGAGCATCACTCCAAGTAAAACTAGGGTCCTCGAGCTTAATCTAGCACTTACAGAGCTAAGCTGGATGGACCCCCATCCAAAGTTATTTAAAAGAAGGCACCTCACTAGATGATAGGAAGGAGGTGAAGAAATTGAGGTACTACGCCACCAAGTACACTTTGGTTAATGGTGTCTTGTACCAAAGGGGCGCCAGTTTCCCCTTGCTTAGATGCCTCCAAGATGACGAGGAGTTACATGTCATGGAAGAGCTATACACTAAAGTGTGCTCTAACCACATCTAGTCGTAAGCCCTCTACATCTGAGCACTTTGGCTCTGATATTATTGGCATACCGTGAGGTAGGATGCAAATGTAGTAGCCTAGTGGGGCATTAACATCCTCGGTGCTTTCCCAAAGGCTTCGGGAAGACAGCAGTTCATCATCATGGGAGTCATCTACTTTGCTAAGTAGGTCAAGACTGAGGCTGTCACTAAAATAAAGGAGAGGAGTATAGAGTCTTTTGTATACAACAACATACTCTCTAGGTTTGGGGTTCCTTATGCCCTCATCATGGATAGCAAGCAATAATTTAATAACCCTAAGTTCAGGGAGTTCTACGCTAAACATTACATTACTCTCCACTTTACCTCGGTCGCATACTCCTAGTCTAATGGCTAGGTCGAAGCCATCAACCTGGTCCTTCTCGAAAGCCTTAAGAAGAAGGTGGACCGAGCTCAAGGCAGGGGGGTAGATGAGCTCCCCAACATTCTATGGGGATATAGGACTACCCACCATACTTCCATAGGCGAAACCCCATTCTGTCTGGCCTTCGGCTTAAAAGCATTCCTCCTCATCAAGTTAGAGCTCCCTAACATCTAGACTCAATCCTTCAATGCCATCACTAATGAGTCCTTACTGTAGGCCAATATGGATACCATTGAAGAGATCAGAGGCCTCGTAGCAACTTAGGTGGCCACCTATCAGCACCAAGTAGCTAGATAATACAACAAGAAGGTTTGATACAAGTAGTTTAAGGTTAGAGATCTGGTTTGCAAAAAACTCGAGGCCATTGGGAAGACTTTATCAAAGTTAGGGAAAACTTAGGAAATTGGGCATACAAGCTAGAGAAGCTAGATGACAACCTATGGCTTTATTTTAAGTGAAACTATGTAAATCAATTGTAAATATTCTTCAAAGTTACTAATGAAATATTCCATTCACCAATACCGTACATTTTCTTTTATTATTGTCTAGGTTAATTCATCCTAGCCTCAACAAACTTATAAGTCCTTACATAGACCTTTAACTTGCCTGCCTTTTCAAGCATGGGTAGGTCGAAACACCACCGACCTGACCCTTATTAGGTAACCTTAACAAGGGGTTATACCCCTTATATAATTGAGGAACTCCCATGCCTTGGGCAAGTTGAAACACTATCAACCTAACCCTAATCGGGTAGCCTTAATAAGGAGAAACACCCCTTGCACAGTTGAGGAACTCCCACGCCTTAGGCATATTTGAATACCACTAACCTGAACCCCATCAAGTAATCTCAGCAAGAGGAAACACCCCTTGTATGATTAAGGAACTCCTACAGTACCTGTTGGAACACTACTAACCTAGCCCTTGACATGACCTAAGCTTCAAATAGTTGAATGGTCCTCTATAGAGAGCAATGCTAGCCCTTCCTTAAGAATAGGGTGACTTTGGCCTTTGACCGTCAAGTACTCTTAAAAGAATAACTAACCCCCCAGTTAAGTAATTAAGTACAAGCATACAACCTCCTAAGTATCAAAGCTACAACTATTCAATAAGCAAGAAGTACAAGAATAAAAAAGAAATGCAAACTAAAATAAACATGAGATCCTTCATTCAACTCGTTTAAATTGTTTACAAAAAGTAATGGCTGGAATATTAGCCCACCAAAAGAATTTTCTTTATAAGTCCTGTAGACACCTAATTTTTGCCTCTCTGTCATCCTAATTTTTATTTTTACAAAAAGGGTCCTAATTCAAAAATAAAAATAACAGAAAAATTAATAAAAGATAAAAAATAATAAAAATTAACAAATGATGAAAATACCAAAAAAAAATATAAGAAATAAAAAATAATAAGAAAAGAAAATTTAAAAATACTTTTTAAGATTTTTAGGAATTAACTCATATTAAGAACAAATAGTTTTAGTTTTAGTTTTAATTGTAGATTAGTGCAAATAATTATTTTAGGGAATCGGGTAGTTTAAGTATAATTTAACTGTACTGAATGTCAAGGCGCAGGCCAACGGCCTAATAGATGAGTATCGGAGTATTTGGGTTGGTTTAATTTGAGGTCTTGGGTTCGAGTCTTAGTAGGCACTTATGTTTTTATTTTTCTATCTCTACAGAAGAGAGATGAAAATGAGTCATATCTAATTAAATCATATGAATTTAGTTAAATCGGATTTAAATTCATTTGAATCTAGTTTAATTACCGAATTAGATATAATTAGATATGATATTGTTTAGACTCTATAAACACACACACGTGTAGAAAAAGAATAACACCTTCACATAGCAGTAATTCAGTCATCACCAAGTCCAAAAATCAACATATAGTGTACGACTTACGCCTGCAAATTAGCCGTCTCTTGTTCTTACGTAACCCAAAACACGAGATATTGATCCCCAATGCCCCATCCTTACATGACCCTACTGTAACAGCTCCACGATCCTCGCAGATACACAACCACATCCTCATCCTTTCCCATACACAGCGCCACACACAACTGCTGCTATGATGACCAGAAAATCAACATGAGCCGAACAGCAACTGGGCAACACCCATACGAGTCCATTATGACACTACAGCAGCTTGAACCCAAGTCCTCATCCACTATCGACAATCCTCAACGTAACAGCGTCCAAGATCTCTCTCCCAAAGCCCCAACACGAACTAAACCTGACGCCAATAACATGCCAAACTTCACTCGCATTGGGCATCTCACTGAAAAACAAGTCCCGACTTCTCCCTCGACAATCCCTTGTCAACTGTAGCACCTCGTACATAATCCCCACGGGGCTGCACATAATCCAACCACACACTTACACTGAACTGCTTACGTCCAACACCCACCGTCACTCAATCTTCATTCATACACAGGCCGCTGCACAGTCCATTCCCAATCCTTAACTACACTATCCTCACTCGAGCAACACCAGACAGACAGCAACGATACCAGACGGGCAGCAGCAACACTAGGCAGATAGCAACTCCAGGCGAACAACAGTACGTTCTGTACAATAGCACCACAGCGCACGATTCAGCATTGACCGTCACGTCTCCATGCTCGACGAACCAACACCAACAATTCACCGAACAGCCCAAGTCAAGTTCGATTTTGATTATTTTGTTTTATTTATTTATTTGTCTCTTTATTTATCATTATAATTCCATTAGTTATTTAGTTAAGTTTATGACATGATAGGTAAATAGATATATGTGTATGTATTTATTTGCTTAAGTATATTTTTAGCATTATGACTTTAGGATTTTCTCACTTAGAAAAATTTATTTTGTAAATAAATAAAAATAAAAAAATAGAAATCCCGTTTTAAAAAATAGGACTATTAGAGAGTTTTTATAAAATAAGAATAAAAGACTTAGTGAATTAGGACCCTTTTAGAGTTTTCTTTGAAAAACTAAATTGATAATAACGTAAACTCGATCGGTTTTCAAAAATTAAAATTAATTAACACACTAAGGATTTTTTTGAGAGAACTACGATTGTGCTAGCGGGTACGTAAGCACATTCGGGGTGACGATAAAATATGTTAAACTTAGGTTCTTTTTCTTTTGATTTTTTTTGTTTATTTATCTATTTATTTTAAATATTATAATTAGAAAAATAATCCTAATTTCAGTAAATAAATAGTGGTACCCGTTAGGATTTAATAGGTTAGCCCCCGAATTCGGAACCCCCTAGTTCTTCATTAAAATTGAAATCAAAGACCAGTAGTCAAATTGTAATCAATCCACCCAATTGGTTACGATTTCTTTTTTTTTTTTCCCGACTTTGGTCAGATGGTGACTCCAAAAATTATTTTTAATAAAAAACTAGAATTTTTCAATTTCTTTAGTCGAGGATTAATATTAAATGGGTTAGGGTCTAGTATTAATAAAGAAATGGAAAATTAATTTTAAATAAAAGGAAACCGAAAAATCAGGCTCAGTAAGTCCAACAAGAAGAAAAAGAAGAAACAAATAGTAACTTATCCTTTGGATCAGCCAACTTCGGTAGCTTTAAGAAGTCTAATGTGTCGATCTGCTCAAAGGACTCCTACTTGGTCTTCAAGAGCTTACTCCTAAGCTACAAAGGGAGAAGTCGAAGTCTACTAACTCTAGTTAGTAGGAGGGTCATTTTGCCCTTAATCAATCTCTAAAGTACATTTGGAGATGGCCTCTTGTTTAGCTGCCTAGCGAGAGTGGATAGAGGAGCACTTTGCATGCCCTCAGCAATTGGACGAGCACCTTAAGTTACTTCGACTGTTGGAGCAGTCGTCCTTTCTCTCTCTTTGACTGCCCTCTCTTCCCTATGTGTTAAACCATCTAACCAGTCCAGAATGCTCAAGTAGAGGCCAAGGTAATGGTTAAGCACATTCTTTTGAAGATCTCGACCACACTCGATGGAGATGTCTTCATACTCTTCAATCTACTGTAGAGTCTTGAAGAACTTACCCATAGACTTTTTCTCAGCAACCTCATTGAGGACATCATCACTCTTTAGACTGGTGATGGTCTCTTTCTTCAACCTCCATCTGGGGCTCCTGAATCCTTCCCTTTAGCTTGACTTTCTTACCAGCCAGCTCCAGCGAAATGTTCTTAGTAGATCCACATTCTACTACCTTCATCGCTAACTCAATTTGTAGCTTAGAGACCAATGAGTTTAGTTCTACGTTGTGCTGGTCGAGCTCCACCTTGGCCTTCTTCTCCTTCTCTAGCTTCTTAGAAAGTTTAACCTTGGACTTTCTCTCTTCCCCCAACTAAGCTTTAAGCACCTCAGCCTCCTTTTAGCCTTTCTTCTCCTCCTATAGCTCAACCTTTAGAGTAGCTTTCTATACATAATAATGGCAAAGACATCGATTAGCTCTATGAAATTTTTTATAATTTCTCTTAGAAGAGGACTCCACCTCTTCATGATCTTCTTGTGCTCTAAGCACATCTAATCAAAGGTCCTTTACCTCTCCTAATAGCTCATTATATCGGTTGACTCAGAGTAGTACCTAATCGTAGTACTGTTATACGAGAGTTACACCATGAGCAACAAGAAGGAAACTTGGAAAAACACTACAAAAGAAAGCAACATGGAATGACAGACTCACTTGATGGTTCAAGAAACTAAAGTGGCCTGCCAAGTCAAAGGGAGTGTTGAACATAAACTTTAATGCCATGTCCAAGGCACTTTAGTCAAGGGGGGTAAAAGACCCTATTAAGGCATGGAAGCTAAGTGCTCAATTGCATAACATTAGATCACCACCTTGGATCTCCCACTTTAGCTTGAAGAACTTCCCCCTATACTGCTTGGTGTTCACCTTAGATTTACCTTAGAAGGGTTCTAAGATTTGTACAAAGCTTCCTTGTACTTATTTAGGATGGTGTTTACCCTCTAGTGCCTCTCTAAGGCTTCTATTTGGGCTTCCCCATTTGGTCTATGGAAAGATATGGGTAGCCACATAAGAGTCACTCTAAAACTGATTTCGTTGTGGTAATGGCAATTTGCTTTGCTTACGGTTTAGTACACTTTCCCTCTTCTCCTCGAGAGCTTTCCACTTCTAGTTGGCCAGCTCCTTAGTAATGTTAGCTTTAGGCCTCTTTCCCTCATTCTTGGAAGGAGAGGGAAGCATAATCAACTCTAGCTTATTGGTAGTAGTGGCATCATCCTCTACTATGATAGGTGGATGAGGGAGCAAGTTCAATAATAGGGGAGACCATGCTCAGAGGCTCAGCAACTACGAGCTTCGTAGGTATTCCACTAGTAGGAATCCCTTGAGGGAGAGTAGGTGGTTCTATCCTGCTAGTCTCACCCACTCTTGACACAGGCCCCACAACCTTGCCTTAAGGTTAGCGGTCTTGCTAATTAGCTTCACCCTGCTCAAGTTTCACCTTAGCAACTTAAGCCTTAAAGGACATGGCAGCTCTCCAACTCCACTTAGATTCTTGCCTGTAAAGAAGTAAGCAATTAACGTGAACACAAAGCAAACATATTCCAAGTACTCACTAACTCCATCATAGGTAACATAGGCAAGGATAACTCCCAAACTCCTTAGAAACACAATGAACAAAGTACAACTTCAAGTAAACTTACACCGGCATGATGGAGGAGTCAATTCACTATGAGGATAAACCTGTACCTTCCAACCACTTCTTCATTATGACCTTCTCCATGTTTGGGAAGAGCTTGGAGATCAGCCTTTGAAAGTACCTTCGTACTATCTCTTTGACATTTATCTCTTTACCATTCCTCAATGCCATGAAAGCCTTGATCTCTTGGGTAGCCTCGGTATTACTCGGCCTAAGCTTCTTTTAGGTCTTAGTTCAGACTAGAAGAGTCCAATGAGTCCAGAAGTTTGTCATCCTGAGTAGCTTGATCACTATAAACTTGTCTTGCTAATTCTTTACAAATGAGTCTAAGCCCCTAAACAATTTCTTATCCGTGCAATTCTGGAGATAAGTCCACTTACTTAAAGACTTCCATAAATAAAAGTGGTTGAAGAGCTTAGGTGTGACCCTACCACCAAGTATTTATACAAGGCTTCAAATGCCTTTAACAATCGTTACCTATTGAGAAGTATCTATGTAGGGCAATTTCAATGATAGTCGAATAGCTCTCTCTCAAATTTCGTGAATGGTAGGTGCATCTTATTTTGCAAGGACTCTTCATGCGTTGCAAACCGCCTCTCTAATAGCAAAGCTACCCTTTCATTTGCCGCTAGCAACCGTACCACCAAGCTAAGGAATTCACTTATGACAAAGTTTTCAAGAACCCAGTTGATAGCAGTCACTTTGTCCTTGCTCACTCGATTATTCAATTTCCTACTAATTTCTGGCTTATCGTAAACATCAATAACATTTAGCAAAAATCGCATCGATATGTGTCTCAAAGGATGGCCCTTATCAACGTTACCCCATTAAATGCTTCCAATCGTCTCCTTGTCTCTCTATCAACTATGCTAGCAAGGACAAAACCTCTTCATCCCTTCTTGAGGAAAGAGTAGCACTCCCTTTAGCCTTTGAGTCTGAGGATGTTATGTTGCATTCACTAGAGTTTGTTCCTGAGTTCGACATCTTGATGAAGGAAAAGTAAGAGGTTTGTTGACAAAGAAGAAGAAACAAGTTGAAGTACAAAGTAATCATTGAAATTGCAATAAAGAAATAGGATAAGAGAAGTTGCAAAAGAGTTATCAATACAAGGTTGAGGGTATTTATAAGTCAAAAGGTTATGAAAGTGAATTGGAAGTTATAAGGATAGGTATAAACATGAATCTCATAGTGCATCACAATATGGGCAAGTAGGGACGGTTATGATTCAACGGCCTCATTTAAATGATAAGACAACTGCAAACACACGTGTGACTATGCAGACATGATATATGTCATATCACATTAACTGTACAATGAGAATGTGCACTAAGGCAAGAATTTAAAAAGGCTAACTTCCTTAAGAAGTTTTACTAAGGGCCCTTTAGCTCTGACAACCACTACGAACCCAGTCTAGCATGGACAAAGAGACTTAGCTTGGCTCTACTATCGCCTGCTTAGTCTTGCTTACCCTGACCAGATGAGTGCACCCATAGGATCACCTCTTCCACTTAGCACTCCTTACTATCCGAAGGGGTTGGGCCTTCTAAGTCCTACCTCAACACTTAAAGCATTCAGCTTGTAACAAGAGACAACCAACTTGAGTCGGCTAATCTAGCCCCAAGAGTGTTTAGCTTGGACATCTTTATTAGACACCTTCCGAGCTTAGACTCAGGACATGCCATGTCAACATTTCACTAAGGACATTGGGATAGCAGTATGTTTACTGGATCATCAAACCATCATGAGAACTTTAGGCTTAGTTCATCCATATGCTTAAGGAACCCATCCTTCCTCTCTCTTTACCCCCTCAACGGCAATGAGACTACTGAGGTGGTAGGCTCACGACTTAGGTTGCTCCCCTCTAAATTTAGCCTCCCCGTCTACCTAGTCAACCTTGATTAAGGCTCTTTACATAGCTTACCCTGTTGCTGTAGCAAACAACGAATAAAAGATGATGGATAAGGCTAGCTAATTGGTTCAACAACCGCTTCTTATAATTTAGGACCATGTCGAACTACATGGCTCCATTACCTATGGACATATCCTCTGCTCACTAACAGTCCTCTAATTGCTGATAACACTCCTCTATAAATACTCAGTTACCTCCCAACGATAAACTAATTGATACATTTTGCATTTATATTGTTCTTGTGAGCTTTTATTTCTTAACTCTCTTCACACACCCAATTGACTTAAACATTAAAATAGTCACGCTGGACAACCCCCCAATGTCCTTGATTGTTTTTTATCTTGCTGGCTTACAAAAAAGTACAAAGCCTAATCTCTACTAATCTCTATTAGCTAAATCCTATAGATGATACTTTCAATTTACAAATTAATAAATAAGATTATTTGGATTCTTGAAATATCTTGTAATGCCATCACATCATTTTCTTTCTTCAATTCTTGGCCATCAATTGCACATGACAACATTTTAAAAGGTAAATTGAGATGATCCATTTTTAGGGAAAAAAAAAACACTATGATGAAAACAATAAAAATATCCATTTCCCATATTTAGCTTATGTTCGAGCTTCATAGGCACTACATTGATTACTGCTTCTTCCTTTTCTTCATTGTATTTACTTATCACACTGTCATGAAATCATCAAAGGAATTGTATGACATTTTCAATTATTATTCGACGGAAATTTCATGCGAATCAATTCAAAGATTTGATAGCACTCAAAAGTCATTCTACCGCATTCATTGCATTGAACCTTGGGTTCCGCGATACAACAAAGGCACCAAATTTGACTACTGAAGCCATAACTAGAAAAAAAAAAAAGAAATGAATTGTGAAGAAAATAACGTCATTAGTTCAAGTTAAGGACCAATTCCAAGAAAATTGAGGGAATGAAAAGGACTTTAGCAAGTGTAGTTTTGATTTACGAAGTCTTTTCTGGTACACTAAAAATCTATTTATAGATTTCATGTATTGACCTACTTGCTCTTATCAATCTAAGTAATTTTGGCTGGGGAAAAAAAAATCTAAGTAACTATCTACGTAATTATTTAACAAAAAGCTAATATGTCAGTAACTAACTAAGTTTTTTACTTAGATAATTTTGGGCACGTTGATCACACATGCTTATAAAATCATGAAGTTCTATTTGTTAGGCAGATATTATGTAACATTCCAAATTAAAAGTAGTGGATAATTAAACATATAAACATTAATGACTTCTTTTTATGATTTTACTATTCATATAAAATACTTAATTATGAGTTATCATACGTTCATCACAACAATCATTATATAATTTAGTTATTTATAGAAAAAAAAATCTAGAAAAGCACTACCTCGTGTTGATACATATTACCACCGGGACGAAGGCATTGGATGTACATCTAATCAAAGGGCCTAAATGGGGGAGTATTAGGATCGCAATTCTAGGCCACTTTTGACGGAACCCAATATTCTCAAACAGGCGCGCTTATGATGCGACTGAAAGCACAAAGAAAGGGGCTTTATTAAAGTTAACGTAGACATTGTTTCGACCTTTCTCGGCTTCTCTTCATATCGTTGCTTTCATCAATAAGACACAATTAATATATATACACACACTTAGATAGATATATATATATATGATGGATTTTAATAATTACACTTTTACTATTCGCAGTATCTAATCGATAAATATATCATACATCCAAAGGTGTTAAAAAATATATATAATATATTATATATTTACATTATATTGATGTTAAAAATAAACAATTTAAAACCTAATATAAACCCTAAATCTAAAGTTAATAATCAAAACCTATACATAATAGCTTTGAACTTTAAGCAACGATATTTGTTATTAGTTCAAGAAAACTTATATATATATATATATATTGTGCATGTATCATTATGTATTTATCATTTAATTATTTTATAAATAAAATGTGTTATTTAATATTCAAGTTTCATGTAATATTTAAAAAAAATTAACAAGAAAAAGAAAATATTACTAATGTCATAGAAAAAGGTATGAAAAGTTAAAATTTATGTAAAATAAATAAAATTTACAAATATCATAAATGTAATTTTTGTAAGGTATAAATTTTGGGGGGTGATCTGAACATGTGGATTCCGATTTTAAAAATTTTTTAAGGTTTAATCACGTATACCGTGGGACAAGGAGGACCTCCTCCACGACACGAGTGGAGGAAAAGACAAAACAACAACTGATGAGACATGGAATCTTTACCTTCCCGACTATGGGGAAGGGACATCGTGTTGTGCGTTCCAAAAGATACCCATCACGTGTTTTGTCTATTGGTATATACTTTAGATTCAGTGTCAGTGGCGAATCCATCACTACAACAAGTTGATGTCATCCATGACTTTGATTCCTCCCTTTTTTTTTTTTCATAAAACTTGACTCTACAGGGACTCGAAAGCCGCCCCCTTTTTGTTTTGAGTTAAGCTTTTCTTTCAATTTCAACGAGTTTTTCTTTTCTTATTTATCAATTTTGTTGAACTATTTATTTCCACATATTTATACGGGCACATTTGAAACACCTACTAAGAATTCAGAAAAGATATTTTACATATTATAATACACTTTAAGAAAAAATATAAGTATATAAAAAAATGAAATATATCTTTATTAATATTTCCTTACGAGAATAATTAATGGTACCATATATATTTTTGTTCGTGCAGTTGAGGTATTCATTTAAAACTGTTTTTATTTATATATAGTAGTTTGTATTTATTTAGAGGTTCATATAAAAATAATCAAATATAAATCGGCAAAATATATCTAATTTTTAGCTTCTTCATAGAACATCATTCGTTTATTGCTATTGAGAATATCATGGTTTAAAAAAATTTAAGCTTACCATTTGCCAATAATTTGGTTACGTTGGCTAATAATATATAGTGCTGCAACTTGTAACCTATAATTTTTAAAAACTACATACTGTTCTTACTACATCTCAAATTATTATTGATATTTACTTTACTTACCCATACACATATTGTGTTCCTATTAATAATCTTTTTTCCCTCTTAAAAAGATGCTCTGGGTTTCTGAAACATGAAATCAACTTTCCATATATTGAGGAATCAAAGCTCACAATAGGGTAAGGTCATGTCAGAAACCACTAGTTTCACTCTAAAAAGAAAACCGAGAACCAGATGCTTTATTCCATTTTCATAAAATAAATATGGAAAAATTAAAATTTTAAAAAGCTAGCCTGTATACAAATTGACATCAGTACATAGACACATGTGCTATGCACGTGCTCATTTTTTTTATCTCCATCTCTCTCTCTTCGATAGGTTCTGGCTCTCATTAATTTTGGATTAAACTAATCTTTGTATAAGCCTTTACAAATCATACTAGATATATGTGAAAATGATATGCAATTTAGTGTAAAAATAATGATAAAACCAAACGATATCACAACTTTATTGGACAAGAATTCGAATGAAATAGTTTCAATTATACAAATAAAAAAAAGTAGCTAAACTATTGCTGCACCAGAGAAAATTAAAGGAATCGTACAATTGATTTCGAAGAGATCATGGGACATATCGTTTTCTAGGTAATCACGGTCTAACTTCAGATTAATGCATCATATTTTTTATGCTTAATTTTTCATAGTTCGATTTTGATCGGCTCGCATTCAATCTCGAGTTGCCTACTTAATATTTCTTTCAATTACTTCATATCTACCGAAAATGCTATAAAGGGAAACAAAAAAAGAAAAAAGAAAAAAACAAAGAGGGCTATAACTATAGGTATAAAAAAGGACTTGTTTATCTAAGCACATCACTGAGTCTAAATATATCAAATCATTATGTGTTGAATCAAAATAATACATTTTTCTATTTAAGATTTAGATTGACTCGAAATTTCAAAAACTTAAACTATAACCGAACTTGGTTGAGCTTATAATTTCGAGCTTAAACTCAAGCAAAATGATACTCAACAAGCTCATCAATTAAGTTTATTTTAGCTTGATTATCTAGAAAAAAAATTATTATTCTAATAAAAATAATACTAATATATGAATTCAGCTTGAACTCGACTAATATTATACTTAACTCAAACTTAATAAAGTTCACAAGCTAATTGATCCTATCATTATAAAGTTTGAGTTCGACTTAATAAACTATTCGAGTAACTCAAACTTAAACTCCACTTATCAAAATTCAAATAAATATGCAGCTGAATTGAAGTAACTTCTAAGTGTGCTTATCTCATTTATATATCTACTTAGCCATTGAAAATGGTGGTTGACATATCTAGCTACATGGAACGAGAATCAATGCTAGCTCCCACGATTTGGGGACATTTCTCATCATTATTGGACATGTACTTATGTGCATAAATTCGCGGATCAATCTTAAATACAATAAAGGAATAATTTGGATTCAGGTCTTTAGGTTTTTAAATATGACAATTTTATGGTTTTGTCCTATTATTTTGTATTGAAAATAAAAGACTTGGATGATTTGTAGATTTGATATGATGCGTTAATCTTAAGACGAATTGGGATGTAGCTCAGGGAGTGATATGATAAATGATCTATGAAATAATGAAGGTGAATTGATGGGAAGTAGATATGATACACGAATTTTAATAATGTTAGTTCACTATAATCTCTAAGAGATTCATGAGAATGGGTTTCCAATGATTATCTAAAACTAGAGTGATAAGAACAAATAATTTAAAGAAATCTTCTTCTTAAAACCATCATTATGAAAGGGGCTTGAATAACAAGTCTCACATAACTACAACTCATAAAAAACTGAATGATTAACTCTAGCTATGAGAAATAAGGATAAAAAGTCGTTAAAATAAAAATAATAAAAACTTCTCACAACCAGCGCGATATTCTCTTGGCACTCGATAACATTCTAATGAAATGGTTTTTACAAAAAGTGTGGTATTCGAATGTAATCCTTTATATAAGCCTTACTTGTTTCCACTTCGTTCTGCATCACATGAATGATGACTCGATTATGTTGTATTTTTTACTTTTGACAGAAAAAAAATGCGTAGACCTAGAGGATAATTAAAACACTTTATTTAAGTTCAAGAGTTACATAAGGGACAAATAAAATTTAATTGAAATCAATGCCCGCAATCTTAGAAGCAAATGCAAAAGACGCGGACATATTTTCGGGCCAGTTGCTCATACCACGAAGCCCACACGCCGTGTGTCTTGCGATCCACCGCCAGCCGAAGGAAAAAACAAGGTTCAAGCAATTCAAACGAAGATCGGGAGAAACACATCACAGCGGCCCACCGTCCACTTAATGAAACAAAGCCCGTAGTAAACGAGCCCAATAACTGATCAATGAACAATGTCGTTGGCTAACCGACTCGGACTCAGTTAGTTGTCAAGGTGGGTTTAATAAGGGTGTCGTAAAATCCAAACCAAACCCAACATCCTATGGATTTTTCAAGACTTATTCTAAAACTCTATAAGATTTTTATCCTATACACAAAACCTCTCTTTATACGAGATATTATTAAACTCACAATCTAATCCAATTAGACCTACCCATAATAACTAATGATCTTACAAGTTACTTGACAATTTATACTTTCTTCAAATGCTTCTATTTAAGTTTTATAGCCAATTTTGACTATTGATATTAATGGAACATTTCTCAAAAATAGAAACTAACGTGCTTATGTTCTGTTTGCTTCAGTGAATGAAACAGATGTGTAATGAAGTTTCTATCATTATGAATTGAATAAGCCTATAATGACTTGACATTGTTCACTTAAAAAAAAAAAAGCATATTAAGAATAAACATGTAATATAATTAAAATGATTATTTTGCACTTATCTTCAACCTTTATCTTATTCGCCATATCATTGGTCCCTCTCATCTTCTACCTTCCAAACACAAATGTGAGCTCTAACACTATGATGGTCTATCTAATTGTTATTTTCCTTACTTAAAATTCCCCTTTAAGTTCTATTCTCTCTCTTTTTTAAAAAAGAAAAATCCTATGTTGTTCTTAAGATCTAGATTTTCTCTTTAAAATTACTAAAAGAAAAGGTGAAATGATGATCTTAGTGGTGGATTTGCCCCTAATAGATTGGNATCTTAAAGTTTCTATTTCAATTGACTAGTAGAGTGGTTTGTCAGCTTTTATTAATTGAACCTTTTGTAGAGCTAACATATAGGGGCATGAATGAAACTATATGCTTAGTAAGTATTAAGGGATAAGCATTATATGTAAACAAGCAAGGCAAACAAGTCCTTTTAGAATGCAATATAACAGTCAAAGTGTCATCCACACGACATTTATCGATACATGATAAAACTAGAGAAAATAATCCTACTTTAGTTTAAGTTTCGAGGAGTTTTACTATATCACAACCTACTGGTTAGTGGGTCCGAATTTCCCCTCAATTTGAGGATGTGTAATTAACTTTTTGTCCCTTCTACACTGATTCCAAACTATTCTACTTAATACTTTTCAAACCAAAACGATAACTTCCTCTCTTATCATTTAGTTTCATAGGACTGGAAAGAAGGAAACCACTTATTTCCTTATCCTATGGGTGGTGTTGATGGGAAAAGTGTAAAATGTGGGTATGTAATGCATCTACAAATTTCAAGGTCAGTTATTATATTAGTCAAGTTAATTAGGTGATCAAACAATAAATTAATACCATATTAGAATATTATATACTCAAGCTAAGTAATACAAATCATCAATCAGGATTCTTATATCTACATTCTCTACTTGTGCACAAATAATTAGTTCTAAGCATAAGCAATATAACAACTTACTACCCCTATTAACATAATAAGAATTGTTGTGAGGTAGGCTGCTAACTTGGATTATAGTTGCCCAATGTTTCCGTAAAAGTTGAGTTGAGATCCTATAAAAAGTTAACTATTAGTTATATTTTAAAGTTTGGTTACATTATACCATTAGTGATTTTTAATTTGTATTGTTTTATAGATCCTAGTACTTCATTATGTACTTATAAAAGAAGTATTAATATTTACGAGAGAAAACTTGACTTTTATAAGGAATCTAATTGTTATATATAGTATATAATTTATATCTATATTAAGATTTCAAAACATAATTTTAGGATCATTAATGTAAAAGGGCTAAGATAAGATACTATTAATGTAAATGCTACTATAAATAGTAAAATACAGTCATAAGGAAACTTAAAATATTTAATAATTAGTAATGGATATTATTTAGGAATATTTATATATTACACGTTTTATCGTGTAATCTATATTTTAATACCTTGTTCACTTAAGGAAAATTAAAATTTAATTCCCCCCTTATGTCTCATTATAACGTTCACTTGATTTTTTGTCTCTAAATCGTACTTCCTTAAAAATCCTATTACATGAAATCAACCAAAGAATCAAGTGAACGTTATATTTTTATATTTTATAGATTCATTGATTCAACCAAAGAATCACGATTCCTCACAAAATTTTATATTTTTTTTCTAAAAATAACCTCATATCAATTTAGCGGTAACCACCACCACCACCATTGCCATTACCATTACCGACCGCTGCCACTATCGACCACTACCACTATGGATACCACCATTACCGCCATCGCCACTGCTACTATCGCCACTACTATCAGCTGCCACTTACTGTCACTGTTACTATCATCACCACCACCACCTACCGTCATTGCTATTGTCACCAACACCACCACCATTATCACCACTAACACCAACACTATTACCATCATATTGCTTCCACTACCATCACTTGCTGCCATAACCATCACCTATCATCACCATTGTTGCCGCCATCGCCATCGCCATCGCTACCGATCGTAACCGCCATCGACCATTACCACTGCCTTTACTCTCTTAGTTGATTTCCACCACCACCATATGTTACTTTAGAATTACTTGAGAAAGAAAATGAATCAAAGGTAATTTAGTTATTAGAGTTCTATTACATATATATTCCTTGAGAATTTTAATTGCATTCCTCCCTTATTTCATTTAGTGAAGTGAATAAGTTGTAAGTAAAAATTAGACCAAAATACTAAGAAAATTAGAAAATAATTAAAAACTATCAAAGATTGAACCAAAATATCTTATTGGATATAAGAAAGCATGAGAAAAAGTTTGAAGATTTTAGGACGTTAATAGATAGGATTTTTTTTTTTGTTTAAAATAAATATTTTTTAACAAAATAAGTAGAAGCTTGGAAAAATTATAAAAAAGTACCAAAAATGTAAAATTAATTCTAGGAAAATTACTATAAGAAGGTAGGGCTATATAGTACATATAGGTAAAAGGACTCTTATAAACAACATAAAAAAAAAATTCCAAAATTATTGAAGCTGCAATCACCAAAATGGCCAAAACTATCACTAAGGGGTAGCCACCATCTCTCCAACCTTGTCCACCTCTTGGGAGGAATATGAAGAAACTCCATAAATTTTTCCTCAAATTTTAGAGACTTGGTTTCAATAGTGTGGATTTTTGAAGTTTGAAAAGGGGTATTTATAGTGTTTAAAATTAATATTAAATTGTACATGCCTTTAAAAATCATGGAAAATTAGAAAAAAAGTTTCTTATATTTTTACTTGTCTCCCATCAAAGTGTCACAAATTTTGGACAGGTATATAAATTTTGGTGAATTTTTGAAAAAGTTACCTAATTTTTAAATAATTTTCTAATAAGTGCAAATTCATGGGAAATTTGCCATGCGTCCCTAACCCTAATACATATGTCTAGCTAAATTTTGAACAATTTTGCCACTTGTACAATCTTTGGTAAATTCTTGAAGAAGTTATTAATATATTTTATTCATTTTATGATATTTTCAAATTTTATAAATTTTTGTTTACTTTCCTTATAAGTTGTTGGATATTTTTATGACATGTAATTAGTTGCTTGACATTTGTAGAGCTATTATGATATTTCTTGGGTACTTTATGATATTTTATAATGTATTTTTATCCTATTTTAGCATTCTACCCAATTATTTTATTATTTAATTTAATTTTCAAAATATATTCTTTACTTTTTGGGGGGAATATGTCATCATGATATCTTATATGTGAGCAACATGGGTCATTATGATGCTTTTTACCCTTATTTATCATTCGTTTACCTTATTTTATTACTAGTTTACTATTTATAATTTTATTTTTATTTTTTACTACCTACTTTTACTTCTAAGGACAAATTGGTCTTAGATAACTTTTATTATCTTTAATCCTTCATAGATACTTTATAATTAATGTCTTGACTTTTTATCTTACAATAACTAATCATTTTTATCACTTCTTAATGATTTCTATCTTCTATAGCTTATTATATTTATATATATATATATATATATGTATGTATGTATGTATGTATATAGGACTATAACATTACTGCCCCTTTTTGAAAGTTAATGCCCATATTGGCTTACCTTGAACTACATACTCTAGATGGCTTTCACTTTGAATAGCTTGCACTTTACTTCACCAGGTAGTCTTTTTTAGGTTACCTTTTCTATGGGGTTAGCCTCTCTTAACAAGAGCATCAAATATTACTACCCAAGTTCAAGGGGGGAAACTCTAAGTTTTTTTTTTTTACTAATATAATTTCTACTATCAATTTGAGTGTTTTCTATTGTTATTAACTTTATAGACCCTAATTGTACCGATGGATTGACATTCTTAGTCAATTCTCATATTCTAGGGTTATTTAGGGTTATGGAATTAGCAATTGAATTTATCTTAGGTCCTTAAGAATCTAGGGTCTAGGGTTTTATATCCCCGTGTTTGCTTAAGCAAGCTAGTGGGTCTTATAATTATTATAATTTTTATATAATAATTAAAATCAATAAATATGAAAATTTAGAATATGAACATCTTATTGATATTTTATTTAGGGAAAAAAAATCATATTATCATGGACAAATGTAGGTTTGATGACTATTGCTTGTTACATGTTCATATTTCATTCTCTTAGCTATATTGTTAAATGGTTCTCTATTTGCATCATTATGGTTATTTCTTTTTCATTCAGATTGTTTGCCTTTAAATTTTGGAGAATGATTTTATAAAATAAACAACGATTATTTGATTGAGAATTTTTTGGATTGATGAATCCTTTTGTTAATTTATTTATTGACTTATAAAAAAGGAAAAAACTTCCAAAATTATATTAAAATTGAAAAATATAATTATGGAAATAAATTAATACAATGATAAAAATGTGGAATATAAAAAATGAAAGAGCTTTCAAAATTATATATTATGATATAATTTGACAAATAGAATTGTTGAAATATATTGAGTCTATGATAAAAAGGTGAAATGTAAAAAATGAAAGAGCTTGTGAAATTATATATTTTAATATGATTTGATAAATAAAACTATAGAGACAAATTAATGCTATGATAAAAACGTAGAATCTAAAAAAAAAAAAAAAGAGTTTTTCAAGTTATATATTATATATAATTTGATAATAAAAAGGGAGTATATTAATGATGAAATAAAAAAAAATAAAAAAAAAAGAAATAGCTTCCGGAATTATATATTATAATATGATTAAGATTTTGTGATGTAAACATTGTAAAAGAGGTGTTTTAATGAATAAGGGGGAAATCAACAAGTGAACATACTATTAGTTATTGCATGCATTTATATTCAATTTCTTATACAAGATGTCAAAACATTATTATTATAGTTACTAAATTACTTAATACAAATAAAAAACAAAACTATAACAAAGGTAAGGAAATAATTGTTAAAAAGAAGACTAAAATGAATGAAATAAACAACGATGATTTAAGAGCCTGTGTACATTATCAACATAATTGTATTATCAAACATAATTTTTCTTAGTTTACAAATTAACATATTAAACTAAAAGATCTAAGTTTAAGGTCTAAGATCATTGAAGGATCTTTGTATCTTTTCCTAATATGTATATTACTTAGATTAGTTTTGATTTTGACATTACTTTTGTAATAGATGATAAGGGTAAGGGGGTTACTCTGATGGTAAGGCTCAGAGGGTGACTAGAAGATGAGGTAAGATGAGAATGGAAAGATATTGAAGGTGAATTAATGTCATATGATAGACTTTAGAGAGATGATGAGTTGTAGGTTTATGGCTAAAATTTTCTAAAAATTATTATCTTATTATTTTTTATTTAGTATACACATATAGTAGTCATTATTACACATGATCTTTTTTATTGAGTTTAGGGTTTCCAAATGGTTATATTTTAGTCGAAACATGTGACGTGAAACTCATAGAGTTTTGAAAAAAGACTTAAAACCTATCCTAAAACTCTATAAGGAATTAACTTATAGGTTAATTATCAAGTTGTGTAAATTAAATACCCTATGACTTGCCCATTAGCTTATAAGCATTAGCTTAAAGTTATGGCTAACAATTTGTGTTAACATGTTATGTTTCGTATCCCTAACTAAATGGTCTCATGTCTAAAAAGTTTCAACTAGTAACACTATCCATTTATTAATTGTATTTGAAAATCTAAATGCTTAACCCAACCCATTTTATGAATATGTTTCATGTTTAGATTAGACCGAATTATTGACAAAATCTAAAATAAATCTTATTGCAATTATTATGTCTACTAAAAAATCAAAACAAAATTCTCCAAAAAATTAAATTGTAAAAAATGATTTACTTAAATTTTTTAATATAACAACAAAAATCTTAAGTAATGTAAGTCTAACTAAACATAACAAAAAATCATTCATTACTTCAACACATTAGATAGAGTCATCGTCTAATCGAGTATTTATACACTAGGCGACAATTGTCCATATTTAAATTAAACACATCATTTGTTAACTCTTGAAGAGGTATTGATGACAAGTCTACCTTAGAAAAGAGTTATTAATAAGGGACTAAAGATATTAATAGGATGATTCATCTTTTTTTTTTTTCTACTTGTGACAAGCTTAACGGATATGCTAAAAGATTATCATCATCTAAAAGGCATATTTAAATAATATAAATCATTATGTATATTAAAAAAAGGCAAGTGTATTTATAGAGCACATGTTTCAATAATTGACACACTAAAAATTTTATAAATGTACAAGGGATAAAATCACGTATGTTAATATTATGGAAAAGATAAGACCATCTTCTAGTACAAATATTATTGGAGATATTAAACATTTTAAAATAGAATTTGTATATTATATTGAACAAACGACATGAATGAAACTCATGGCATCTAAAAATCAATTAATACATGATTCTATAGGATAAGTAAACTTCTTATCATAAGTCCTTAAATTTCTACTTAGAAACATCATTACTTAAGCATAAAACTAAAACGGAGATATAAAGTAAAACATTAAATTTTCAATTCTACAAGATCTCTACTAGAGTTAGGCTAGAATTCAGATCGAGCACTTATAAGACCTACAATCAGCTACCCAAAGTTTGGCTTATAAAATTTAGGGTGATTGGTTAACGAATTTGATTGAGCCTAAATTATCAAATAAAGTTAGAAATATTAGTAAAAATAATCCTGTAAGTTCAAATTTAAGAAAATAACAATAAAATAAAAGAATATAAAATTTCTAAATTTTAAGTATATAACTCGTTGTTTATCAGAAATGCGTAAAATGCATTCCGATAACTTATGAATAACTAGAGATAAATTATATATATACAAAAAATCATGAAATGACCTAAATAATATATAGAAATATTTATTTATACTATATATGAATTTACATATAGGTAGAAATATGCGTAATTACTTAAAATATGCAAAATATGCTAAAATAATGATAAATAATTAAATAAAATTCATAATTAATTAAGAAAAAATTAAAAAAAATCAGAAAAAAATAAGGAATGATCCAGATTTGGTTGTGGCAACTGGAGAAAATAAGAAAAAATTTAGCCAATTAAATTAGAATAACACAAAATGCAAATTAGAAGAAGATAAGACAATTGTCTAATCAAATTAATGCACAATAATTCCCCAAGACCTCTATAAATACCCCAAATTTTTCAAAAGCTCATTTTGGATGTTAGGAAGTTTAGAAAATTAGAGAGAGGCAAAATTAAGAGTAAATTAGGATTTTAGAAAAAAAATCATAAAAAAACTGTGCAGTTGGAGTTTCTAAGGAGAACCTAGACCCAACAAGTAACTAGGAGTGGACAGCCACCACCACCACATGGTGGTGGCAGCGCCTAGGTGGGCTAATATACCCATGGCCACCCAAACCAATGAGATCAATTTCTAGCTTGATTTTTTGTAATTTTATAAAAATAATAAATATTCTTAGAAAATTATGAATTTTGTTATTCTTGAATATTTTAGTATGTACTTTTTAGGAAAAATATTATTTTGATAAAAATATGTCCCATGATATATGGTTCTTAAGAAATCATGCAAAATTGAGTATATTTCGATTTAGAAATAAATAACCTTAAGAATATAGTTTTGAACCCAAAATTTTTTTATAGACTACTTAGGTGATATAAAGCAGTGCTACGAAAGCCCTTTTTCAAAAATGAATTTTTAAAAATTTTAGATAATTTTTAAACCTTAAAATAAAGCATAAAATGGGTAATTTATGGTTAATTAAGCAATTAAATGGTTAATTACTAATTTAGTGAATAATTATATGTTTTAGGATGTTGAAACCTGATGAAGTATGATACTTGTAGCATTTAAGGTGTTAGATGTAATTATTAGGATAATTATATAGTAAATAAGTAATAGGGAAAAATAGTAAATTTTAAGTTAATTTTGTAAATTAGAGTAACTAGGTTCAAATCTAATTTGGGATGAATTTAGATATTTTGAAATATTAATTGATATTAAGAGATGGTAATTAGAGCAATAGAAAAATTAAATATGTAATATGCACAAAATAGGTGATAATATACAATACACAATTATTGAAATATAATAAATAAAAGATATTAGAATAAAGATTGATATTATATAAATAATAGGGATATATAATAAATTTGATAGAAATCTTAAATTTATATAATTATATGAAAAATGTAAAAATTTCTCACATCAAGAATAAATTCGATACACTAATAAAGATTTAAGTGTACCGGGTGGAATAAAATACTAACTGGAGATAATTATGGTATTTAGGATATCTATAAGTGATATGATTAATTTCACATTATGAGTTGAAACGAGTTTCTAGGGTTCGAGTATAAAACAGTACTTAAAAAGTAAACTAAAACCCAATTTAGAAATTGATGCGGAAACTGAACCCAAACCTAACCCCAAACCCAGATAATTATAAAAAATTTAAGAACCTAGATAATTTGACATATTAAACCATAAGCCAAAGATAACAATAAGTGTTGTAAGATAAAAATTAATCTATAACAGTTATATGAAAATTGAGACAACGTTGGTATTATAGGAATGATCGGCAATGGCCTAAGCAAGTCGAATCTCGAGTGAGCAAGCGAGAAGTCCAAGTAAGTTAGAATTAATATGTTACTATATTTTTTAGGCTTAAGATTATACTTGGTTGTGCTCGTTAGATAGTTGGTTGTGTACATGTACTTAATTATGAGTGATGTTATGGTTCTGTTTATTGTTTTGACTTGTATTGTATAAAATGATTGACCACCCTAAATTGAACCTAATCAAATATATAACTTGTAATCGTAAATCAAACCTGCATAGCAACCCATTAGGAGAAACTTAGGATTCTCCGACCAAATACCGATCCCTTCAAAAGAAATAGCGTTGGATAACATAATGGGTCTCTTCTTTATTCTTAATTGAACTAAGTGATAGGTGAGGAGGTCACTGTAAGGGTGAAGTCAATGATTCGAAGGTAGTCATGGGAGGAACGGTGTCTCCATTGCATAAACCTGGGTTTGGTCGTAAGTTGTTGCATTAACGATAACTCCTCAACCCAGATTAGAGTGGGCGCAATTTCTTTAATCTCAAAACGGGCCGGACAACGTTGTGTGATGGCATTTACTTGAACATGCATTGTACCAAATAATTTGGTTGATAATCTTGTTTGTGTTTGTGGTATAGTATTAGGTCCTCCGTCCTAATTTATTGAGTTATGGTTGCTCATATCCCTATAAACGTCATTATAGATGTTGGCTAAAAAGCGACTTACAATTACTCTGAAGTTAGCAATTGCTAGATTCTAGAGAGTGAGGAAAAACATTTGAAGAACAGACATATATTTTTAAGGTCTAAGCTCTTATCTTAGAATTTTTCATTTCTGAATAATGTATTAACTAGAAAATAGATTACAATGAAATGTTTTAAACGTTAATTGTAAGAACTTAATTCTAGTGTATATATATATTTTCTTACTTTCTTAGGTAAATGACTCATTTAAATTACGAACTATTTACTTCAAAGAAGGTTAATCTTAAACGCTTTGTGTGAATCAAGTCTAAGATAACAGTTGTAAGGCTAACTTCTATTTTAGAATGGTTTGCACGACGGAGTTATTATGACTCTGCCACTTCGAGGTGTAACAGTACTTAAAAAGAAAATGTTAACAACCCTCCTCTTAAAAGAATTGGTGGGTTCATAAACATGTTTGGCTATTAAACTTGAAGTCATACACATTTATAAATGGATCGAACCCATTTATCAATCATGTTAAGTTTCTTTAATACAAATCTATTTATAATCGTATCATGTCGTGCTCGAATTAATAGATCATATGCTACCCCTACTTAGAGCATTTTTTAGAAGAAATAAATGACCAAAAGTGATACTATTTTACTTAGCTATTTATGTTTTTTTACCGTTATTCTTATTTTATCATTTTGTGTTTGTCATTTTGCTTATCTTAAAAAAATTTTGTTTTCAAAATTCCCAATAAGATCCATGCTTTCAATAATTTATCATATGTGATATTAAGGATGTTGAATAAGCTTATGTGTAAGCTTCCAAAATTGAGTTTAGGATAACCGAGCTCAGATTTAGGGCTTTTAGGGTAACTTATTCAATTGAGCCCAAACTTTGCAACTAGAATGAAAAAGTTAGTCGAGATATTACAGTGAAGTTAGATTTTAGTAATAACGATCCGAAATCCCAATTTTGCCCTTAGAAATTGGAGTATTTACTAAAGCCCTAAAATATTCAGAACTCTTAAAATTGAACTTAGATTGCAACGAAAACTTAGAGATAAGTTAATTGAGCTATAAAATGAGATAATGTAGTATAATTTACTATAAAAAAATACACGTAATTTTTTAGTATACTCGGTACAAATAATAATTATACTCGTAAATTAACTTTAAATTGAGTAATTATATATATATTGTGTTGAATTCATGAAATTAACCTTAGAATGTATCCTAAAAATAAAAGATATGCTAGAAACTTAATTATATGAGTAAAGTTATATATTTCGCATGTTATTTACATAAGATATAACTTAGTATATTAATTAAATAATTAATTCTAACATATAATATTTATATTTAAGTAATTATTTAATAAAAGAAAAAGAAAAATTAAATAAATAACATTGGAAGGAGGCGTGGCAGGAGGATGAAATTGCAATGCTGATTTAAAAGGTGAAGGTATAATATTTGGACACCTCATTGATAAAAAAAAAAAAAGAAATTGGAAAAGAAAATATGAATTAAATAAAGGAAAAACCCTTAAACCGACTTTGAGGCACTATAAAAAGCCAAGATCATCAGATATGATAGTTTTAGCAATTTGGAATCGGAGAAAATCAAAAAGAAAAATTAGAAAAAATCGTAGAAAAAAAAACAAATTTAGAAAAAAACAGAAAAATTAGTGAAAGTGTGGAATCCTAACCTAGAGTAGATCTGCTGTGAAACCCAGCCAACCCCACACGGTCCACCCACCGCGCTAGCCGTCCGACAACCGCCCAGCCGCCGCCGGCCACCGGAGCACCCAAGAACACCAAAGTCAAATTTCTGCCCTGTTTTTCAATAATTTCTAAAAAATAGTAAATCCGCCCAGAAAATTATGAAAAAAATTACACTTGGGTTATTTTAGACATGCTTTCATGTGATATTTTTATTTTTGAAAAATTCGTAATATTTAATATACTTTATTAAGAAATCTGTAATTCATCCGAATATATATTAGTGAAATAAATTTACTATATGATGTTGTTTCTAGCTGAAAATTTTTGTGTAGGATGTATATGATATATGGGTAATTGCTACGTAGCCCAAATTTTTATTTGAATAATTTTAATATTTATTGAATTTTTAGGCCTGAAATTGGTTCGAAAATAGGCTGAAATTATGAATTTAATAGGAAATTATGAAATTAATTGATGAAATGGACATGTACTGATCTATAATAAATAATAATGGTATTGAGTCAGATTGGAATTAATTGGATGCTAAAAGAATTATAATTGGATAATTTATCAAATTTAGGGGTAAAATCGTCAATACGAAAATATAGGCAATAGGTCGAAAACTTGAAACCGAGTGATAATTGAATTCCCTATATTTTTAGAAGTCCATAGAAATTTCCGGGGAATTATTAGGTAATCCGAACTATTTACTACGAATTTATTAAGTAAAATAGCTTAAATTACAAGTCGGGGTGTATTTGTAATATTAATAGACTAAAATGAGTTATATAGTTAAATAAAACCTATATATAGGATTGCTGATCGAATTGGGTTAAATAGAGATTTTTATTATTATTATTAATATTTTCTGATCGGGATGTACTTTAGGTGTATTAAAATTGAATAATACTTATATTATTACAATATAAGGAAAAATTGGATAAAATATAATTTAAAACTGTAAATTTCGCATAATACGGTCGTTTTTATATAATTATGTATAATTGTATTAAAAATTCAAACTACCCGTTAAAATCCATCTCTAGGAACAGGACTCATAAGATGTGTCGTTAAGTCTATACGAACTCAATGACACTAGTTTTGTTGAAATCGGATAACCTTAAGCAAACTAGCTTATATCTATAACATATTCAAGAATATACACATTTCGGTAACTCTACCGGAATCAAAACGTGAATTAATAAATAAAAAGTACGTTTCGATACAATCAAAACGATATATAATACGTAATAGTAAATATGATGTACAATGTTAATAATTAATAATTTAATAACATGACTATATATTATGGAAATAATATATATATATGTTTTAGATTAAACCCTAATGTTTTCGTAATTATTACGAAAACTAAATTTAGACCTTTTGTGTAATTAGGACCTTCCAAAGACGGCTGACAATTCAAGTCAGAAATAACGAACGTCGGAACAAGTAAGTTGGGATGGTAGCTTCGCCGCTGTTTGGGTACTATTTTAAAAGTATCCGGAGACCCAAGAGTACTTCTGGTTATGTTTGTAGTTAGATGATTATGCGCATGCTATGTGTGTGAATGATACTCTGTTGTGACAGGAGTTCAACTCCTTGGTGTGCTGTTCTGCATATTTGCATGGATTCTGTATTGTGTGAACTTATTGGTCACCCCTGATTATCACTAATGATTATTCGACTAAAGTGTAATTGGTCACGCATAATCACCTGTTAGGGGAAACGATTAAGAGTGTTAAGCCAAACACCGACTTCCTTCGATGAGGATAGCTGAAATGGTCCTTTCCCCATCCTTAGTCGAACTAAGTGATAGGCGAGGAGGTCGCGGCAAGGTTGGGGGTCGTGGTTCGAAGGCGGTCTTGGGAGAGGGGTGTTCTCCATTGCACAAGCCCGGGTTTGGTTTAACTTGAGTCGCGATGAAACTCCTCAATCCGGGTTGGAGCGGATGAAATTTCTCTAACCTCATAGTGGACCGGTCAACACTGTGCGATGTTTTCATTTGAGTGACTACATTGCATTTCATCATAATTATTAACCTTATTTGTGATTGTATAGTACTCTTCTGACTCCGCCCCACTTACTGAGCTAGTTGTGCTCACACCCCTACAGACTCTTTTGCAGGTGCTGAGTGAAGGTAAAGATGTTCCGGTACCACCATTCTCAGGTTAGTGTGCTGTTGTGTGGGAAAGTGAGGAACGAAGAATTTAACTGAACCTGAGCTTTTGCTTTGTCTTTAAGTTTTGAAGAAAACTAAATGGGAATTCCCTGGGAGCCCACTAGTTTTCTAACTTATTGTATATAAATCGTATAACCTGTGGTTTTTAAAAGACTCTGATTGTAATCTTTACCCTTGGACGTGAAATGTTGTATAATTACTGTTGTAGTACTAAACTACAGATTGTATAGAACAAGTATTTTGTAAAAGCTCTACCACAAGTTTGGATATTAACAGATGTCAGAACAGACGTTTCAAGCTGGTTGAGTCGTGCGCCTTGTGTAAACTGCGTCTACGATAGCAGCTGTGAGGTCAGCTTCTATCTTAGATTAGTTTACACGGCGGGACTGTTATGACTCTTCTTGTTCGGGGCGTGACATTATGCACACCACAATTCGATGGATATTGATGATAATCTAAATACTTATATTCAAACTCTAGCCAAAATCATATGCATAGGCAACTTCTAAACAAGGATTTGTTAATTTTATACAATGCTAACATTCTAATATGCATTTAAATTACAATATACTTGCGAGGTTAAGGAAGCTCATCTTTTTATTCATCTTATCAAACTAAAGTAATCAAAATTCTAACAAAGTTGCTAGAAATTAATTTATAAATACATCAATGCAAAGAGAGTTATAGAATTCCCAAAAACCTACACAAGATAGACTTTTGTTTTTCATTTTTTTCCCTTTAGCTAAAGAGATAATAGCATTAAAATCAAACTGAAAATACATAAGTCAAGAGATTCAAGACCTTGATCAACTCTTAACAACAAAGATAAAGAGTTTGCTGATAATTAGAAATAAAAATCAAAGAATCTAAAAGACTATCGAGAGTAACACTAAGGCATCTACTCAACTAAAGCATCATAAGGAGGGTGTCCATCATGATGTCCTATTGCTCCTCCTAAACCCACCATACTTTTAGATTGATTCTTAAGTTGATCCAAAGAAAGCTTTTTCCCATGAAGTTGTATAGTAGTCTAGCATTTGCTGAGATGAAGAATGCCACCTATTAGGGGGTGAAAGGCAATAAGTCTTACCAGTTTGGATAGGTGAAAGTGCATCACCATCTTCTCCGTTAGATGAAATTAGATAACGGAATCTTTTCAGGATCATTTATTGAAGTCCCTTAAGACATGAAGAAGTAGTATCCATGCTTAGTAGCTAGGTGGAATGAAGTATGATTGGTTGATACTAATGACATTAAAGGAAACTTAACCCTTCCCTTGGCAAAAACTTTGTTATAATTTTCCAAACTATTCATCATCATCATCATAACTTGATGTCAAATCTGAATTATCATCTTAACCACCTATGAATGTACCTCATTTGTGATCTCCATCAATTCTCATACCCTATTAAACCAAAATCCTTGATTAACATAAAGAACAGGAAATTTGTCTCTTTTTAACAAGTTGATGAATGTAAGACCCACAACCAATTACTTGGAATTCCGATCGGCTAAAGGATCTAATCGAGACTAAAATATAAAGTAAAGCTAGAAATATTAGTAAAAATAATTCTATAAGTTTAAATTTAAGAAAATAAGTAATAAAATAAAAAAATATAAAATTTTCAAATTTTAAGTATATTACTCGTTATTTATTGAAAATGCGTAAAATGCATTCCGATAATTAACGAATCACTAGAGATAAATTATATGCCAAAAATCATAAAATAACTTAAATAATATTTAGGAGTATTTATTTATACCATATATGAATTTACATGTACGTAGAAATACGCGTAATAACTTAAAATACACAAAATATGCTAAAATAATGCTAAATAATTAAATAAAATTCATAATTAATTAAGGAAAAATAAAGAAAAATCAGAAAAATAAGAAAAATTCCAGAAAGTAGTCGTGGTAATTTGGAATTAAAGAAACAATATCGACCAATTAAAATACAACAAATAGAAAGTGAAAAAAAAAAAAGATGAGATTAGGTAATTGTCTTGTCTAATTAATACACAATAATTCCCCAATACCTTTATAAATACCTAAAAAAATTTTAGAAACTCATTTTGAATGTCTGAAATTGTAAAAAATTAGAGAGAGGCGAAATTAAGGGTAAATTAGGATTTTATAAAAAATTTGTACAATTAAGGCTTTAGAAGAAAACCTATATCCAACGGCCACCTGAAAATGGATGACGACGACCACCACCACCAGTGGTCGGAATCCTAACGGTTAGGTGAGTCCAATTCCAACCTGATTTTGTAAAATTTATTAAAATTATTAATTTTACCTAGAAAATTATGAAATTTATTGTTATGATGTTTTATTGTATGTATATTTAGGGGAAAATAGTTATTAAGTTTAATCACGTTTATAAATATAAGGTGTTTAAGAAATTAAACAAAACTGAGCATGTTTTGGATTAGAAATAAATGATCTTAAGAGTGTAATTTTGAGCCTAAAATTTTTATATAGATTACTTAGGTGATATAGAACAGTGCCCCGAAGCCCTTTTTTAAAAATGAATTTTCTAAATTTTTAGATAATTTTTAGGCTTTAAAATGATGCATAAAATGGGTTATTTTTTGTTAATTAAGTAATTAAATGGTTAATTACTGATTTAGTAAATCATTGTATGTTTTAAGATGTTCAAATCTGATGAAGTATGATATTTGTATCCTTTAGGGTATTACATGTAATTATTAGGGTATTATGTAGTATGTATGTAATAAGTAAAAATGGTAAATTTAAGTTAATTTTGTAAATTTGGGTAATTAGGTGTAAAATCTGATTTGGGATAAATTTAAACATTTTGAAATGTTAATTGATGTTGGGAGATGGCAATTAGAGTAATAAAAATATTATATGTATATTATGTACATAATAGGTAATAATACATAATATGCAATTATTTAAAATATAATAAATAGAAGATATTAGAATAAAAATTGATATTATATAAATAATATGAATATATAATAAATCTGATAGAAAACTCAAATTTAGGTAATTATATGAAAAATGTAAAACTTTTTCACATCGAAAGTAAATTCGATACACTAATAAAGATTTAAGTATACTGGGTAGAATAAAATACTAACTAGGGGTAATTATGATATTTAGTATACCTGAAAATAATGTGATTAATTTCACATTATGGGCTTAAACGAGTTTCCAGGATTCGTGTGTAAAACAGTTTTTAGAAATCGAACTAGAACCTAATTTAGAAATCGATACAGAAACTAAACCAAAACCTAGCCCCAAACCAAGAATAATTGTAAAAGATTTGAGAACCTAAATAATTGAACATATTAAACCCTAAACCAAAGATAACAATAAGTATTATAGGATAAAACAAACCTATGACAATTATATGAAAACTAAGACAACGTTGGTATTATAAGGATTATTGGCGATGGACTAAAAGAGTCCCACCTCGAGTGAGCAAGCGAGGAGATAAGGTAAGTTAGGATTAATACGTTGTTATATTTTGAAGGCTTGAGATTATACTTAATTGTACTTGTTAGATTGTTGGCTGTATGCATATGCTTAATTACGAGTGATACTATGATTTTGTTATTATTTTGACTTGTATTGTATGAAATGATTGATCACTCTAAACTGGACTTAACAAATATATCACTCGTAACCATAAATCGGACCTACCTAGCAACCCATTAGAGGATACCTAGGATTCTCCGGCCAAATATTGACTCCTTCAAAAAAGATAGCATTGAATAGCACAATGGGTCTCTTCCTCATCCTTAGTTAAACTAAGTGACAAGTGAGGAGATCGCGGTAAAGATAAAGTCAATGGTTCTTAGATAGTCACGAGAGGAGCGATGTTTCCATTACACAAACTTAGGTTTGGTCGTGACCTGTTGCATTAACAGCAACTCCTTAACCCAAATTAGAGTGAGTGTAATTTCTCTAATCTTATGACAAGCTGGACAACGTCATGCAATGGCATTTGTTTAAATATGCATTACACCTAATAATTTGGTTGATAACCTTATTTGTATTTGTGGTATAGTTTTAAGTCTCCATTCTAACTTACTGAGCTGTGGTAGCTCACATCCCTATAAACATCGTTGTAAGTGCTAACTAAAAAGCGGCTTACAACTACCCTAAAGCTAACAACTGCTGGATCTAGAAGAGTGAGGAAAACAGCATTTAAAGAACAGACTTATATTTTTTTAAGGTCTAAGCTTTTATTTTAGAAAATTTCACTTCTAAATAATGTATTAACTAGGAAAATAGATTACGGTGAAACATTGTAAATGTTAATTATAACAATTGAATTCTAGTGTATATATATATTTTTTTTACTTTCTTAGGTAAATGACTTATTTAAATTATGAACTATTTACTTCAAAACGAGTTAATCGTTGACGCCTTATGTAGATCAAGTCTAGAATAGCGGTTGTAAGGCCAACTTTTATCTTAGAATGGTTTGTACGGCGAAACTGTTACGACTCTATCACTTCGAAGCGTAACAATGAAGATCCACCCTTGAATAATTTTGGGAGTCACCTTTTGGATAATAAAAAAAAAAATAATTTTTATCACTTATAGTTCAACATACATAAATATTCCACCTTATTAAAATTGACTATCTCAAAAGCCCAAAGGTCATCGATACTCTGCTTCTACTAATAGTAATCACTTTTTACCCTTCGAGTGATTGGTAATTCTATTGCACCAATACTTGCATGTGCTTACTCCATAGTATGTGATACTAACTTACTTGTAACTATCCTATCTGTATCTTCATCTCAAATTCTGCTTTAACAATATTAATAGAATGGTCAATCTTCATGCTCACTGCTTTAAATCAAAGCTCAACAATTTCATACATATTGACTTCTTTAATTTTACTTCCTCAACATGTTCTTTCGTAAGTACTTCCTTAGAAACAATGATTGTGACCACCTCTTCATAGTTATTCTTTTTTCTTTTTGGTCTTTCTCAATATTATTAGCCTTATTGTATTCTTCAAAATCTACACACCTATTGTTGAACCATAGGTTCATAAGTGATTTTGATGAGATAAAACTTTAGTTTATGATAAAATTAAGTTATTAAAATCAAGTTTAATTTTAGCTAAATCTTCAAAATCCAATTAAAGAGAAACTTATTTGTTTGGACTTGGTCATGTGTAATTTGACTTTGCAATCAAGGTTAAAAGTGATGATTGTGGTATACTTGCTTTGCACGTCCTCTTCTATTAAATTTGATAGGTGAAGGCTAAGCAAGGGCTGGGTCCAAATGCCATAGGTGGTAGCAAATAGATGCAAGGTAATTTTGGCTATTATGTTTTTCACTCAATTGGCACCTAAATGCCATAAGGGATAGCATCTAATCTCTAGGGCTAATTTTGCCTCTAGTAAAATTTTGTGAGGCTAACATATGGGCATTAGCCAAGGAGGCATTTGGATGCCATGCCTAAAAATAATTGTTGATCAACATTTAATGCAAGAAATTTTTTGTGATCTCCCTCTAATGGTCCAAGTTTGTGAGAAAGCTTTAAAAGCTTGACTTGGAGTACTTACTTATAAGATTTTAGAGCTCTCAATTGCTATTGAAACATCCTTGTAACACTCTCCATATAATTCTTATCTCTTAACACATCAATCTGCAAATTTTCAAAGAATGGGATAAATGTAATGTTAGTAAGGCTATATTTGCTAGTTATTGTGAGAGCACTACACTAAACTTGTAATTTAATTTGTGTTGTGTTTGTGAAGACGTATGGAATTGGTTCTTGGAAACAACCTTGTATTAAGCAATAAAAGTGTATAAAGTCATCAATTTGAAGCAATTATGTATTCGTATAGAGAACTAAGCGATCCAAACTTCACCATCACCTCCAAACTTGATCTTTTATTCGTTATCTCTTTATTTTCCAACAATTAATTTGTTTAAAGTTGTTCAATTATTGAATTTATATGCTAATTTGCATTCAAAGTTGTTAACTTGTAAAAATTGGAAATTAAACCTAATTCACTACCCCTTCCTAATGTAGAATTTCACTCAATACTAAAGCTAGTCTCTAATCACTTGCTTAACCGCACATTAGAGTAAAGATCTTGGCATCTAATGCACTAAGATTCTTAGAAGGTCAAACTATAAATAGACCACCCATTTTAACCAATAATAACAATTTATATTGAAAATGTAAAATCACTGTATTCTTGAGAGCAAAAAATCATTTGTTATGGCAAGTAGTATGCAAAGAGCCTATCATGATAAAAAAAAATGAGATGAAAAGAGCTATACCAATGATGATTAGAAAATGCTTAATTTGAATGACATGGCATAATATGTCAATAAAAACTAGTTTGAATCTACTTTGACCCAAAGCAAACTGCTACCATTCGATATCATTTAGAAAGTCAAATTTGTATGTTTTCATAGGATGCCGAGCTATTAAAGATATTGTGTTAGTTTATGAGAGCTTTTCGTTATTTATTTTATTCCTAATTTTATGGATTTAGAGTCTATTCTATTTCTTGCACAATTCAAGGGTTGTAGAACTGTAAGTACTCCATAAATCAATTGTATCATCGTATCCTTAGAATTAATACAAAGTTTATTCTCACATATCATATTTATTACTTTACACGCTGTGTCAATTAAAATATAACAAGAAAAAATTTTCCAAGTATCGCATAGTACGTATTATACGAGGTTTAAGTGCCACAAATAAAATAAGTTAGTGATCAAACTAGTAACATAAGCTTCAATTAGTATCCAATATATTTTATTGCAGGTACGGCATAGAACTAAGCCAATAATTTCATCCACCGTAAATAAAAGAGACAATTTGCCCTCATAGAAAAACTTCTAAAATAAAGATGGGAAAATTAAAAGAAAATGCTAATGCTACAATATTCAGATATGATAGCATATAATTTCAATTAACATTAAATAGTTCAGTCATATAGTTTCTTGCCAAGCAACTGAAGACATTAGGACTAGATGTTATTGTTAGAAAAGTAACTATTTTGGCATGAAGCTAATTTATAAAAAAAATTTAAGAGTTTTACTTACTAGATAGAAATACGTTGTTTCATGTTGAGAGACTTTCTCAAGATCTTGTATTGGGGAAGGCTAAAAATGTCTTGTTGACAGATGATCTTATTGGAATATCCTAACACACATCTAACAAAGATGATTATGTAAAATCATCCATTTTATGATTTTACAAATATTATATATATATATATATAATTTATTAATATTTAAATACTACATATATATATATATATATAATATGTAACGTTTAATATGCAATGTATCTATTCATGTGATTAGTTGATTAACCCTTTTTATCTCCCTTACAAACTCCGATGGTTTTCTTTTCTTTAAACTCACAGGTGGTTATTAATTTTTATTTGCCCTCAATGGCTTTTTATGAAGCCTTTTGGAACTTTTACAATCTCTTTGGACGAGACTGCATAGAATTCAATCTATTAAACATTTTGCAAAAAGGCCCCATGGGATTGCACACGAGATTTGATAAATAATAATAATAACTTCTAGGAATGCTATTGGACGGATTATTATAGGGTTTCTGATCTATCCAAACCATTAAAAGTCTTATAGGGTTTTGAAATTAATTCTCAAACCTTATATGCTTACAAGTCAAGTTTTAGAATTTATGAAAAACCCAATGGAAAACCCGAATCTGTTTTAAAATAATAATATATACATAAACAAGAGCCCTTAATCCTATCCCTAAAGCTCATATCATTACGTTTACATTATAGGAAATTGGTACTTTACCAAGTATGAGTTATTAATATAGTAATTAATATAGTAATATTTATAAATAATATAATGATAGAATATAAGTATTGATAGAATATAAATAATAGAATAATATCTTTCGTTTCAAACAATCCTAAGTTGTGTAATATTTATATGGGTCTTGTTTTATGTGTTACTTTTAGGTTTGTAACGAGGTTTTATAATAGTGACGTATTTGAAAATTAAATTTTATGGTAATTTGATGTATGAATACATTGGCATGCTTATGTTCTTGAGCATTATAAATATTACGCAACTTAGGATTGTTCTTCAGCACTAGACTAAAAATATATAATTTATAATAACTAAGGTTCTATTAGTGCTAAAGACACTAATCGTAGGTAGCTGGGGGTCGCGTCTAAAGACCACTGTTGTAGGGTGTGAGCGTGAACTGCAATGGCCACCTTACCGTTAAACCTAGATATTTGTATATAACTAACTGTTAGAAATAGAAACCGGTTTCGTGAAATAAGGAATTTTTATATATATTTATATATAGTTAAAAACCCCATATGCTAAAGCTCGGTTATAATTGGTGCCGATGTATCTCCAACCCTTATATCGGAAGGCGTTAAATCCAATATTGTATGCAACACTAGTCAACTGCATATATATTGTTTAGCATACAGCTTGTTCATGCATTCATATGTTTAGTAATAAACTGTTTAATAACTTATTTATTAATTTAGTATGAGGGATAACTCACTAAGCTCTTGTAACTTACTCCTCAATAGTTTTCTTTTGCAAGTTGATAACTAATCAAGCATGGGTTAAAAGCCGAGTATTGAATACCAGTGTCAAGATACATAAAAGTTAGAATCTGACAACAAACTATATATTTTGTTTGAATTATATGTTATGACTTTCGTAAGTTTAAGTTTTAGAACTTTACTATTTAATCTTATCATTTGGTAAGAGATACTGATTCTCTACGGTTCTGATGGACTGTAGCTTATCAAATATCTATAGTCACATATATGCTGTAGTAAGTTAATTAAATTAAAAATCGAAACTTTAGTGATTAATTGTTTAGAGTCTTACAATCTTTGACTTGCAAAGTAATTTTTAAATTATGAGTGCACACACGATATGAAAATTTTAGGTAATCCTATTAGACTCCCTTTAAAGTCATGATATTGTGTATCTTCAATAATATATATCCATCATTGTATTTGTTGATAAAAAACTTTGGACATAGGCTCCTCAAGCCCGACTGAATCCGACGTGTCTTATAGTCTAAGGCTCGTCCTTGTAGATCTAAGCCTTAGGCTTGTATTGACCAAGCCCTATAAGCTTTATAATAACTAGAATGCACAAGATAAGGATCAAAAAGTGTAAAACAATCATGTCCAAAATAAGTATGATACATCGAACATAACGACCCCACTCTCCTATACTTGTGAGAGAAGATCTCTCCTACCAATTGACCTCTAACTGCCAACTCCACTCCATTATAAATACCGGATTACTACCCGATGGTAAAACTCTCTAGACTCTGTACTCTAAGTTTGCTTATTATTCTAAATCACTTTCTACTCTCTAAAGCTCCACTGCTAACTTAAGTATTGAAGTAGTCACATCGGATAACTCCCCTGCATCATTTCATTGAGTACTGTTTTGCAAGCCTTTTACATGCAGAGCCGTCACACCTACCAACAAAAACTCAAAGACAATAATATCCATCTTAGACCCAAAGACGATAATATCCATCTTAGACCCAACTACTTGCATATTCCTAATAAAGTATGTAAGGGTAAGTCATGATTTGCACCAAAATGTTTAACCACTCGATTTCTAGGTCTTCAAGCTTTTGTGTCAGCTCCCACTTCCTTGTGATCACAAAACAGACCATGACAGATTAGTGCTTCAAGATCCAAAATGTTGGCCATTGTGTTGGGCTTATCTACCTTTATATCCGGAAGAAATTGTTATTTACATGAGAAATGCTGACCTTACCGATCCAATCTCAAGCTCTACTCATAATATTAATCACATTCTTGAAACCACTTTGTCAGCAATTAGTTTTCCATCTAGACGAAATATTACTTGAGTGGACTCCAGTTCCAGATGTTTGATGTCAACGACTGTTTCTCCATCACATGGAGCATCAATTGGATCCTCCACCATACTCAAGACTGAAGAGACAACTGCACATAAAGAAACAAGAAGATAATTAGAAACTACATAAATAAAAGGAAAAGGCAGAGAATAGGACTACCTAATTACAAGAAACGGTAGGGAGTTAATCCTCAGGAAGATAAGACAATAATAGAGTAACAAACAAAAGACAAGACAAACAAAATAGAACAGCCTAATTACTAAAGCCATATGGACTCTGATTGATTTAAATGAGAACAAGTAGAGGGAAAAAAAAATTACTTGGACCTATAGGGAGTTAACCGGGTTAAGAAAAAAAAGGAAAACTTACTAAAGTAGAAAAACAACCAGAAAGCTGCTCTTAAGAGAGAGATACTATGCTAAACAGGATGATTATCAGAGAAAATCCACACCATTGGCACTAGATGTAGCGCGTTAGTTCCATAGAAATGATTGTTTCTATGTAGGGCTGGTAAAGTGAAAAAAGATTGAATTTTCAACTACGTTAAAGGAGGAATCAAGGACCGAATCATTTGCACATTGTGATAAATTATGCAAGGAAAAAATTTGTAAATTTCATGGAAGGACTCATGACATGGTTGGCAGACATTATTAAAGTATAATAACTTGTCATGGATTTTACTCAACATTAGTTACTGCATTCTTTTTGTATACTTGTATGTTATCATCAATCATGTCAAACCGAACTATGAGCTGAATCTAATATTCTTTTATTATCCTAGCTAGTGGACCTATGAAATCAGCACGAAGTTCAAATGATGAATAATGTAAAAGTATTATTTAGGTTATAAATAAAAGAAAACCGTTCACCAATTTTTTTTAATAGGATGAATTAGGTTTTATTCCTTCTCATTATAATATGATTTATTGGCTAAAATGTATATAATATTCTCGAAATAACATAACATGTAAGAAAATTATGTAGTATGAATAAAAGTAGCAGCCTTCGTTATTTTTAGTCTGGCAAATACAAACTGAAAATAAGCTGTCAATAATTAGACTGGTCAAAATAAATCACCATGCAATGCCAGTTGTAAATAAGTTATTAATAGTTGTAAAATTATATAGTATTATTTTTTTCTGCCTATGGGTAGGTTAAAATTAAATGGAATTTAAGAATTGTGTACTCAGGATCCTTGGCTGACAACATGGTATCTTTAAGTGGACCACAAATGGCCTTGACCCAGAAAAATTGATGCCGTTTCCACCAAATGTACGTGTTCCCTAAACCCCCAGTTGATGATCAAACCATGCAACAGCACAGGAAACTATAAAATGTACCTGTCAAGCCCTTGAATAGTTTATTTGGCATTACCTGAGAAAGTGACTAATTATTTCAGAAGGAATGAGCCCAGCCAATTGGCCCATTGGATTCTTATCCTCTGGACCTACTTTTCAGATGGTCCATATCGAATAAAATATGAAAATAAATAATGTAATATCAACCAATCTTATTTTTTCCAACTTTATTTAGTCGAACTGCCCTAAAAGGTTAAAGTAGCCGGTTCACACTTATAAGGGATCAAGTTATCATAATGTCATGACAAATTATATTCAATTTCAGTAAATTATATCATTAACAGTAAAATAAAAACTATAATAGATTTGTTTTTATCGAATTACAGAAAATTATATTTATTAACAATAAAAAAAAAACTTTTGACAGCTCCTATTTTACCATTTATAATATAGTTTACTAAAATTAGGTGTGATTTACCATACCATTATAGTCATGTGACATTAGAATTTCCCTTATTTATATGATCAATTAAGAAAGAAAACTTTTCTTATCCAACCTACTATTAAGGATCAAATCTAGATTGCTCAAGCAATGCATATTAATAATAACACAAACATTCATAGGTAATATAATATCTAATATAGTGAATTTATTTCATAGCTATATAATATATATGATAATTGGCATATACATTTCATCATAGTAATAGCGCTCACGCATGGAATGTGGAGTTTTCTGGTTCTGGCAACTGGCCAGGATATATGCAACGACAGTGTGTCGTTCTTGTAAATTAATGCGAATGAATTAATCCGATGCGTATTTATTTGGTGGGGCTGCTCGGAAATCTTTTAGCAAACCATATGCGTCCTTTCTCTTATATTTTTGCTTTCCTGATAAATTCGCACAAGGGAAAAGATATTTATTAAAAAAAAATTTTAAATATGACTTTTTTTTGCTTTTAAGTAGGGGATAAGTATGTTATGCTATTTCATACACACAAGTGAAAGAAATTCATGCTTAAAAGTCTTTTTTACTCAAATACTAGATTACATAAATTAGAATCATTAATCCAAATGTACAGCAGCACGAAAGTAATTATACGAAAAGATGCCGACTTGCTTTGGACAAGGTCGAAATCAGTACATAAATTTTGGAGGTTTTTTACTTTTCCACCTATAATTTGAATTTCATACTCAATTAAACTTTTATTTACTAAATTTTGTACTTTGTTTTTAATTATTTACACTTATACTATTTATTTATGCTATCTTCCTCAAGATAACGGAGATAGTAAATTTGACAAATAAAAGTTCGAATAAGTACAATATTTAATAATTTTAAACTTTATATACAAAATTAAAAAATGCACTCAAAATTCGGATATTTTAGGAACTACCCCTTTATTGTTTCAATGGATTTGCATGTTTCTTTATAATAACACTCTCTACCTCTCTTTTCCTACAACCAGAGCACTGCTAAGCTAATATATTTAGAGTTTCTTGTTTTCTGTTCATCTAATTGTTTTTTTTTTTTTTTTTAATTCGAAGGTTTACCTTGATATACCAATGTGTAACTTGAACTTAATTAAGAGGTGGCTGATGAACTGATTGAAGAGTGACTTGCCAATTCGAGATGGCAAGTCTGGAGGAAAAGGGAAAGAAAATGACCCTCCAGTATATCTTGCTTAGCAGCAGAAGCATTTACTACCGATTAAATAATATTATTATTCCACTTAATAATCCGATACAAAAACTGAAGATTCCATAGCAAAACAAGTCAATTTCTCCAACCATTGTACTCCTAAAACCATGTTAGCTCCGTCTATAGAAATACATTAAGAATTTCTTCGAACTTGTGCTGCCCTTGCACACTCCCAGGCACTTCCTTACTTTTCACATTACAAATAAGCCTCGCAATAATCGAATCATGAGATGAAACTGGATAGTTATAATCTACAATTCATATGGTTAATTACTTTTTCTTGTGGAAATTGTGAACACTACACTATCCACACCGATATATGTTAGCATTTATATATTATGGTTTTATCTAGACCTAAGGTTGATTCGAGAATAAAAAGAGATTAAGAATTAAGATCGAATCGGAATTAATAAAAATATTTAAATATAATTCATCTTTATTTATAAAATAATAAAATTATTTACATTCTTAGTATTTAAAAGTTGAGAATAATTTATGGTTTATTTTTTATTGGTCTAGGTTTATTTTTTAGCAAATATTTCATTCTTTAGAAAAGAAAGACAAAAGAAAATAGTGTATTTCGATCCAAAAAACTTAGCTGAGTTATAAAAGAACCAAATTGAACCAGCTAAGTCAATAGACTCTTTTTAGATTGCTATCAATATTCAATGCATGTAAAATAATAATCCAGACCAGTTATGTCACCTAAAGTTTCATAGTTTATAGCCCCCAACAATGTCAAAAACTTAATTTTACACTAAAGATTGTCCTAGTTTTCTCATCACAATTGTAACAGGCGTGCTCTCGACTTGTAATCATCTAAGAAGCAATGATGATGTTACCAATTGGTAAATAAGCAGCAGATGTTGTAGGATTAGATTGAGATGGATAAGAATTAGTGTTCGAAAATTGTGAAAATGTATGTCGTTGTGAAATGTACGAGGAAGAAGCAAGATGAATGTTACAATCTAATGATGTGGAAGAAAAAAATAATAAAACTTTTAGTAAAAGAACTTAAAAGATGAAATGTAAACTAAGCAACCCAAGAGGGGGGTAAATTTGTAAATTTCTACCATAAACATACTAAATTAATGAATAAATTACTGAAAAAAAAAATATCAACATCATAATAGAAACCAAAAATAAAGGAGATAATAGAAAATCAAAAGGTTAATTTGAAATGGGATTTCTTACTGTATCAAGTTCTCATATAAAGATCTTCATGTATAGTTTTATTAATCCACAAATACGGTGTTTAAGAGTCAATATATAAATCTAATATGCAACCACCACAGATCTAGTGATGTTTGTTTCTAAGTTCAATAAATATATTATATTATTGAGTACAAGTTTTTCGCTCTGGAAATTCGATATTCTAGGAAGGAACCACTAAAATAACAGTGGATTAATCATTAATCTAGTCGACTAAGAGATAATAATAAAATATTCATGTATAATTTCCGAGTAAGTGAAATAAATCAAGTTTACTCATTATTAGCTTATAACTGCTCACCGTGTCCCCATTGCATATTTAATCAAATGAAAGTAGCGATAATAATTTCTGCATGATGAGGTTGCTGTCAAGCTCCTGTTTTTGATGTTTCCCGCCGCGGCAATGATGTCGACTGACCTTGCGCATCATCGCGTAAAAGGGTCAATCGGGGCAGAGCAGGAAGGTTTCACCAACATTGACACGTGATACGCACTATGGTAATAACTAAGCCCGTGTTACTTTTTATCAATATATTAAATTCTTCTAGCGTTAAGATATTTTTATTTTACCCAAAAAAAGGAAAAAAGATGTTTTTGACTTTTTCCACGTGTTAGTGTTTACTTTTCAATTTTAGTTTGTCCATTAACATTAATCGTTTGTTAGATTAATAACAAAAGTTTGGGGGGGGGGGGGGGGGGGGGGGAAATAGTTTAATAGCAAAAGAATTATCAAGGATTTTGCTTATGTATCTTTTGAAATGATAATAGGTAAGACAAAAGTTCAGTATACGGGAATGAAATCAACTGTTTTTATAATTTTTTATTTTTTTATTTTTTGGCTATCACTATAATTATTTGATAGAAAGGCCAAGTTTTTCCCTCTGATCTTTGAGTCTTATACTAAGATCATGGCATAAAAGACAATAATGATAAGGGTAGTTATGTTGATTACTATTAGGGAAAAATGGGGTCCATAATACATTATATAGGACTTCTTGTCCTTTAACTACTTTGTCTGCACAAGTAGTTAAAATTTGGATATGAAACCTATCATTTAACCTTTTGGAACCACTTATATTTAGTGTTCAAATGAAACCTACAAGTTATAGAGTACTATGTGCTATATATAAATTTGTTTGTTTCTTATACTTTGAAACATTATTATATCCAATTTCACTTGTAAAAAAGAATTGAATTATCAGAGATTTTGGATAAACAGACCAATTACATTTTACCTAAAATTTCATACTTAGATCTAATGTAAATATCATGAACATAAACACAATACCATTATCCATATTAAGAAATTAATATAATTAATAATATGAACAAAATAGGTACATCGAGACACCTACTAAAACCAATTGGTTAATTGATTGATAAGGAGATTAGGATGGAACAAACATGAGCACATAACAAGACCACAAACATTACCATCACCATTGTTGGATTAGCACCAATAACTAAAGACTCCATATACCAAAAAAGATCCAACTCGAACACCAACATGCAACTGACTGGATCAACCCCCCATGATCGACCTTCCATAACCTAATCAACTCGAACACACAACTAAAACCAAACTAAGAAACACCTAATTCAAATCAAACTAAGCATCATATATCAAACACAACTAGATCTTCACCAAATCCATTAGTGTATGAACATTCCAAAACTTCAAACTCAACTATAGATGTGCAATGGCACCATCATCATTAGAGATGGTAGCAAGCAAAGAGATTGTACGAGAATGATCGTTTATCTACAACAATCCGGCGATCCTATAGGTAATATACTTAAAATTCATCATGTCAACAAGCAAATTCCTTTGAGACCTCTATACCAAGGAGATGGTAATTAGAAACTAATCCTACAATGATTTCCCTTGGTTGGAGAGGCATTGCTTTTTTCTTTTTCTTTTTTTGTTTTTTCCCAAGCCTATCCACTTTGGAAGCATTTGAAGAAGAACAAGTAGATGCCACAATGAATGCTGATGCTAAAAACAATCATTGTATATCTTTATAAGATTAACTTACTTAGAGTCCCTAGTGCGAAAAGGCGATGGTTGGACATAAAAGGAGAATTTTTTCAATGCAATGAGTGAAATGGTCATTGACAAACATACATTTAAATGGATCATAGTTTAAATCATCCATCTAATCCCAATTTATAACTTAACTTGTCAAATCTACTACCTTAAGTTGGTAGATTAAATGGTTTTATGAGGGTGAGGTTACATCTATATCTCTTGTTTCTTCAACCCATGATGACAACAATAGACATGATGCATAAAATGAGCAGATACATACAATGCTAAATACGAGATACGTATTACTTCTCAAGTTACAAGCTAAGTCTCTCTTCTACTTTCCTAAAACATCATTAAGGGGGCACTAATTAATTCTCCACAATGATTAGTTTTGCAACTGTCATCCAAATGGAAATTATGGATTCCTTTCTAGGACCTCTAGGATACCTCTATAATGTTTTTCCTCATATTACAGAAATCCACCCCTATAAAGTTTAATATTTTTAAAATCTTATAAAAACCCTACAAATTTTTCCTCCTCTTTTGAAAACCCACTTCTATAGGATCATTATGGACTAAATAACAAGCCCTCCTTGCCTCAATTATATAAAATATTTTATTTTACTTTTAATTTTTGTTAATTGTTGTAAGCATATTCTTAAAAGAATTTTATAAAAAAAATGCTCAACGTACTTGTTAATCTTCTTAACAAGAATATATATGATATAATCAATGAAATAATGACATTGTCATCTATAAATAAATGTTCAATATGCATGTGTTTTGGTAAGGACTTACATAAGTTAAAAGTAAATATTATTATTTTATTAGTTTTTACCGATCAATTTTTCTATTTGGTCTTTTTTTAAGTCCCAAAACCTAATGAAAAACCTATAGTCGATTGGTTAGGTACTTGTAGTAATGAGTCCGGTTACCTCCCTTAGGGCAAGAGTGATTAGTGCTATTATTGTTATGTTGCTTTGCTCACACAAGCATGTGGATAGAAACCGCCCAAGGATGTCGTAAACAGATGATGAGGATGATCCTCTATGCTTGAATTAGGCAACACTTCGTCCCAGTTGTTAGCGCGTCATTTTGGGATGAGAAAACAGCTGAATTAGCATCATCTAACCAAAACTCGCTAGATAATCCTATATGTGGGAATACATAATTATTTAAATCCTTCGACTATATTATTAGCGGCACATACAATACGAAAACTATTAGGCTTAGCCCATCTAATCAAAATTATTCTTGTACTCCAATAATAAAGCTTATTTTTATGGAGATGTTTGTAACATTTAGCATAAATAAATGTATAATGATGATTAAAAAAAAAATACTATGAAAAAGTTACTATTCCAGATCCTCAACAAAGGCCAAAATCCGCTTTTAGCATCATCAATCTGATCTCCTTATAAAGGAGCTAGATATATCACTTGTCAATTACACAGTCAACGTGGGTGGAAAATGTACTAGCAAGCAATATATGAACTCTCCGACATTCACGGCACACAAAAAAAAAAAAAAAAAGGATTATAGATGTTTCATAGATTCAGTGGTGCAAGTAAATTCCGTGGATCTACTGCTGGGGGGAAAAAAAACAAGAAGAAGAAGAACGTAGAAAAAGCAAACAATGGATCTACTTGAAGAAAGTTTGTCTAGAAAAGCCAAGAATAAGCTGAATACTTAAAACTTGAGACTAATTTAAGCAAGTCAAGATGCCCTTTTAATTCAAAGCCAAAGGGGTGGGAAAGGCTTGTGCTGCCCTTCTTGTGGGTGTCCTCTTGTGAACTGTCAACAACTCTTTGAGAAAATCAACGAGCCAATTGAATATACACTGCGTGCAACAAAGTCTTTGACTCGAGTTTCTTGGGAATACGTTTATTTGTTTCTTGCAAAATGTTAGTGGATGCTTCAAATATAATCCTTAAGAGATTATATAGATTTTTTTATTTTTCATTCCTGTATGATTAATCTTATCATTCATCAAAATTTTCTCTATTAAGACTTTTAATAAGCCCTAAGTGCCCATTCATAAAACCAATATTTCTTAGATCATCGTCTATATTGGGGAGTATAAATTTTCTTACACTATGTTTGGTAGCTTTTGGTAGGAGTGAGATGGAAGGGAATGAGTGAAAGAAAAAAAAATGAGTAAAAATGAAATAAAATGTAATTTTAATTTTGTGTTTGATAATATATGAAAGAAATGGATAAAAATGGAAAGAAATGTTTCCATTTCATTTGTTTGGTTTATCTTTAAAGAAGAAATGAATGGAAATGAAGTTCATATAAGATAAAATTACCCTCATTTTTATTTTAATGAACTTTGTTATAAAAAATAATTTAAATTATCCTTTGTACATATAGAGGTCCAATTAGACTAATCACATACATGCTTTGTAAATGACATGCTATACGTAGCTTCAAAGAAATGAAGTGAGACTATCGCTTAAAAGGATGATTAGGTGAGAACAAGATACGGAGGAAGAAACGGCAATCTCAATATCTCAACTATATAAGTGACAAACAAGGCAGGCTTAGGGAACCTTAGGTATTCATCTTATAGTTTGAGCGAATAAGATTAATTCTTTATCTGAATTACTTATTTGATTTTAAAGAGCAAAGATTTCGCAAAGTGCTATTATTTCCCTATTGTCTCTAAGGGTTCCAAATGAGGAGAAAATGTTGAGTATTATAGGCTCTTAAGCAAAATAACATCCATCTAATCATTTATGTGATCAACTGATGAGATGAAACCTACTCAATTTATAGTTATCCAAGATGAGCTAGCTAATAGGCCCAAGGTCAATAGTCTTCCTTATAAGTGCATGAGCTTACCTAAGAAAAATTGGATGCAAACAAACCGGCCTAATGATCCCTATTCTGAGCCTACCAAGCCAAATCTTCCTGAATCATTCCAAATATAGACTAAACTCCTTATACCTTATTACCTAACTCAAGGAGGCAAGCTTAAATAAATAATGGGCTTAACCTAATAACTAATACAATAATTTTTAGTCCTTTACATTTTGCCCCCGACCAAAAATCCCTTTCACACATTCAAGGAGGTTTTAGACATTTCTAGAAGTTGTTTTTTCAACTTCTTGTGTAGACACACTAAATATTGACTTTCCTTGCTTGATTACTTCCAACATCTACAGAACTGACGCTTCTTTCAAATCTCTAACGAGCTGAGCATGATATGCTAATATTTATTTTGCTGCCATGGAACACATATTTCGATATGCTTTTATATCGCTCTAATGATTTATTACTCCTATGACATTGATTCACATTCATCACATAAAATTAACATAGTTAGCTCCTCTCAATATTTCTTCCTCATTTTATAAGTATTGGTAGAAAAATAAAGCCATCGAACATTCACAAAAATCTAGTGCTTTCATAACATCCCATCAGCCATGTTATATATATATGTCTCATTCATATAAGTAAACGAAGCAGTGTTGTCGTGAAGTGAAGCAAAGCTTCCAAAGCATCTATAGTCACATCCTTAATCTAACATCCTTTCAATTTAAAATGATACTCTTTAATATTAAAATTTTTCAATAATACCTCTTTATTATTAATTTTGTTCTCTTATATTGCTTTTAACCACTTTTTTTTTCCATAAAACCATTTATTTTACTCTCTTTTTCAATATTTTTATTTCTTTTTCAAAAAACTAATTCTTCTACTCTCTTTCTAAAAGCATTTGTCTTTTTTTCATTACTCTTTTATTTGGTACTTTTGTATTAAATTTGCATATTTGCTTTTATGGCTCTTCTATGTTTATTGTCTTCTTTCTTGATATCCATATTATGTTTACATACACTTCCTCTATGCCATTATATATATGACCTTCTTAGCATTTTACTATTCTATAATTCCTTCTTAGAAAAATCCAGAATTTTAATAACATGAAACAATTAAACTATAGGTATGCTGTCGATATCTTATATGCAATAATTTAAAAGGTCAGTAGAAATATTTACTTTAACTTTGTGAAATTAGTTTATTAGTGCAGACAAGGAAATCCCTTTACTACTAAAACCTAATATAAGATACTCAAGTAATAATTTTTTCTTAACAAAAAGTAAGGAAAACTTATTTTCTATCAAAATTTTGCATGTATTTTCTAAGATTGATTATGTATATATTATTTTAATATCTATGTTTTTTTTATATTTGATTTCCAAATAACTTATTGCTTGAATGTACAATTCTTCTTTAAATTTTCTATTCATAAGAAGATAGAAATAATTAAATTATTGCACTAATACAATCTTTCAAATATAAAATTACTAATAGATAAATTATGATAAGTTTTTACATAAATTATTATTTTCAAGAAAATGAAACCTATGCAATACGTGGGTTTTAACTAGTGGGACCTTTCAAACTTAGATAAAACCCAAAAAAAAAAAGACCAATCGTCCCGCAAAGATCAGTTATTGTCGAGAAACCCCCACGTTATTCCATGGGTTTCATCCCTTTGTTTCTAGATAGTTATAGCCGAGAATATGATGGGTTTTTTTTTGTAAAATTTGACAAGATTTATGTTAGATGAAAATTTTATCTTTTGTTTTTTCAATCATACAGGAAGATACAGACGGAAGCATTAAAGGAAATAACTAACCTTTTGCTGTAGTTTTCTACGAGTCAATATTCTTTTGCAAATTTGGCTCTTCTTATGTCTCACACGAAAAGTTAAAATGAGAAGCGAAAACAACTGCCTATCTCTGCAAAAGACTTAATTTAATGCTGGCTTAGGTTACTATTCAATAAGTCCATCGTTGGCCAAATATAAATAAATATATATATATATATATATGAAAATGAATCCTCTCAATTTTTCTCAATTTATCCCATTAAAATGTTATCATATATAATTAACAGTTAAAATAAAAAATAATAATAATATCATGATGATATTTTTGAATAATCTCATTTATCAAACTTTATTTGAGTTGAGAAAAGCGATTAGCAAGTTAGGCCATGTTTCATGTTGAGAGGGAAAAATTAGAAGCTTGTTATAGCATTTTAATCCACGATATTTAGTGACGAAAATTGCTCCATCTCAAATTTATATAGTATTATTAGAAAATTTCAATTTCATGTAGGTCTTAACTAACTTTATGCAATATTCAGATACATATAGGTATGACGTCTAGTGTCTATAATAACGAGTTTCTCAAATTTAGAAAGAAAAAAAAATAGTTTATTCTAAGACTGCATGAAATCATCATGAAACATGTACACTGAAGATTAATTCCACGTACAACATCCCATTAAACCTCATACTATTTCATTCATTTTTTATTCTACAAATATACTAGTACATGCGTACTAATAATTGCATTTTACAACTATTAAACTTAATATTGTATTCAAATTACAAATAAGACATCTCTTAAATTTATATTACAATTTCTATTTTAACAAATAAAAATATAATAAACTTTAAAAGACGCAAAAATCAACAATAAAATGCAAGAAATTGGTTTGTTTGAGCTATTGAAGCAATAGAAATTTGTTTGGCTTGATATTGATTCTTGAATATTCAATATAGCTATTAAAAAAAAAAAAGGTGATTCAAATCCTTAAGAAAGGTAGGAAAAACAAGGGTTATTGAATTATGGGCATAGGGAAAAGTTCAAAAAACCCTAGAATATTTGTGAATAGATCACTAATCTAAAGGATCATTAATTTGATCTAGCTAATAATAGGTGGCATCTTGATCTTAGCGAGGAATATATATTTAGTTCTTGCATCTTTGGGAAGGATGAGATATGCCCTCTTTTTTGGTTGGGCCTTAGGCACTATTATCGACAGATATCAAAGTTGTAATTTTCAAATATAGAGAATGTCCATTAAATGGACTGTAGATAACAAATCTTTATCATGTGTGGCCTGTGGGTCGTTGACTTACTCCCCCCAGTTAGAGATTGATGCGTTGCAACTTCCGGGTATCTACCTCTAAATGCAGTTTTCTGAAAAATCTGTATAGATTTTAATTTCTATAGCCATTCTATTTATCACTCGATTTTTAAAGGAAAAAAAAAAACATTTACTATATGCAATAGGCGAATGGAACATATGTATAAATCAGTTAAACTGAAAATGTAAAAGAAAGTATGTGGAAAATATCTCTTATAAATTGTTCTGATAATTTCATTACTCATATTCAATATTGTATTGATGATAGTAAGTGGAAACCAGTTGCAACGATGATTTTGAAATATATTGATAGATTATAATAAATACAAACTTTATGAGTAATGATAAACGGTGAGAAAAATTGTTAAAAAAATTTGTTAAGAAATTAAAATGAATCAATATTATTTTTTAAATTTTATCATCCAAATAGTGTAAAAACAAATGGTGCAATTATTATCAAACACAATTCTTAATAAAGTTTTTTAAAAACTTTTCTCACTGTATATTTATCATTTTCTTGCTACGGTGAAAGTACGGTGTTTAAGGTTTATAAAACAAATTTGAGAACTTGATAAGGAGGAAAGCATCAAAGGAATGAATTTTAATTCAAAGAGCCGGACCAATGATTTCCAATGTCAAGAGACATAAAGAAGTCCTTTGATAGATACTTAATAGCTTAGTTAGCTACCAAGTATAGTAATGATTGGCCAAAAGAACTAACAAGTGGTGATTATAGGGCTATCGCCGGTAATGATAGCTCGATCAATAACATAGATCATTAATATGGCATTATAACGAGATTATATCACTTTAAGAAAATTAATGATAATTTCAGATACAATAAGATACATAAATAAAATATGAAGCTTATAGAAAATATAATATAAAGGATAAGATCAATATACGAATAAGTATAAATATAATATACATTAATTATTTATTATCTCTATTTAATTTCATATATTATTAATTTTATCACGAAATTAAGAAAATATTAACCCGATCCACTAAGATATGGCGACCCCTACCAAAGGAAGTTGAGTTAGTGTTAGTGTTACAGCTGGAAAAGTATAGGCATTACCACTGCCGTCTCCCTCTTAAAACACAGGTCATACAGTATTAAAAGTACAAGCTCTTTGTACGAGGTCAAAAACCAAAACACTATTACTCAGAGAAAATGGCCCTCGTAATTAAAAATAATTTTGTTTCGTATAATGGCCGACATCGTGTTTCTTCTTTCACAAACAAACAAAAAGACCATCTCAACTGTTCTTTATGCATATAGGCCATAAAAAGTGTATTCAACTGTATTAATGGCTGCGTACGTAATGCGTACACCATGCTAAGAGTATCACAGACGTACATGATGATGATGTTTCATCGTATAAATAGATTATTACTCCATGAAAAGTGTTTTTGTTTTGAGTCTTTGACTGACCAGTCATAAAGTCATACTAAGAGTGAGAGCCGATTAGATACATTTTACATTGGAAGCTTCTTAATCTAATACTGTAAAGACCCAACATAATAATAATAATAATAATAATAATAATAATAATAAATATAATATAAATAAGGATTACAACAATTTTTTCAAAAAAAAATATATCTTCCTATCCAAATATTCTAAAACCCAAAATTTGGTTTTTTCTATATATAAATATATGTAGACAAATTTTTCCTAATCTCCCCTCATAACTTTATTATTCTCTTCCTATATAGTTTCTTTTTCTTCTCATTAACCTAATACCCTTATCTCTCGTAATTCTTTTTTTATCAAATAGACTCCTTTCTAAAAGATTATATTAGGGCAAAATGTGTAAGTGAGTTTTTAAATAAGGAAGAATTGTTGGATTTTTCTGATTGAGAAATTCATCTAATCACATGATATCAATAGAAGTAAGAATAATAACAATGTAAATGTGTAATTATGGGAAACCCTAGCATGATTATTGTGAATTTGCAAAAAGAACATTAATATGAAGTGTCATAAATCTTAAATCCAAACGAGGTATGTAAATTTTTAAATTCTATTCACTTTAATAAATGATTCACATTAGAGTTGAAAAGACATATTGGAAAGTCGTTTATTTATGAATTATGAATAAAAAATTGAAGTTTTCTCAGTTTTTTGACATATTAATTTCTTACTATCATTAGTATCAATTACGAAATTTTATCGAAAATAATATAGATATAAACACACACATACACATATATAAGAGAAAATAAAACGTGTTTTAAATAAATATATATTATTAAATTTTTTAAAATATATTTTAGTATATGGTTTAAGGTGTAGAGATGAATAGGAAATATGGGTTCAAACCTTATAAAGCATAATATAGATATAAACGATATAGAAGATATAAATATAGATATAGATGGATTCATATATAAATATAGAAGATATATATATAGATATAGATAGATAAAAAAAAGATATATTTATACAAAAAATAGAGATATAAATTGAAGCCTATTAACTATAAATAATATGGAGAGAAAATATTCAGATTATATTATTAGAGATGTAGAATTAAATTAAATTTATTAGCTTATATATAATAAATAGCAATAGTTAAAGAATAATTTCATAATAAAAGAATAATAAAATAACTGCATTGGTCAAAATAACTAATAAACAAATGTGAAAATATATAAGTAGTGTATATCAATAAATAATAAAGAAATATATAGTTCTTAAGTTAATCTCATATGAATTGAAAAGTTAAACTTTAATAATAGGTTTTAATCTATAAAATTATTAATATAATTTTTAGACAGTTTGCCTCAAGTATAAAATACGGTTAATTCAAATTAAAACCATAGTTATAGGTTGTGAGATTAGTTTCTAATTAAGTATAGATATGCAACGAGTTTTGTATATGAATATATCAAGTTTAAATATAAATCAAGAATAATGGAATATGATTGCTAAGGAGTAAGGTATATAACACATTTTATTGGTTGTACTTGCTAAGATAGAAAGTTAAAATGAATTAATGAAATATCCAACTATAAAAATGTTTACTGCTTGTGCTTGACTCGACTTAAGAAACCAAAGTGGCAAATCCCTAGGAGGTACCCCATTGATTGGTAGGTGGTGTTGTCCCCAGTAAAGTTGCCTATCGGCATGATACGGATAGATTTATAGACTCATAGGTTGTTAGGGTCTAAAGTGGTAGTTCCCAACACCATAGTATTTATGCACATATATATAAGTTACCCCAAGTGATGTTTGATGGATTAATTCAAAGATAATAAATGATTTGTTTGCATTATAAATTTGTATTAATGTATGTGAATTGTTATTTTGGTGTAGCATGTGCATGTATTTGTCATTTTACGTACTAAGCTTCGGCTCATTCCTCTTTCTTTTTCAGCTGTAGGAAACTTAAATCAACAGATAAATTACAATGATCTTGAAGACCCTTATTATGCTACCTTTGGGAAGAGAAGAGTGACAATTGCACATAACATAAGAGTTAGATAGCTAAACTGTTATTTCTTATAGTTAATGTTTATTATTTGAGAATTAATTATTTATAATTTGAAGTTAATTAGGCTTACAGAATAATATATATATATATGTATATATATATATTGTTATTGGAGGTTTTTATAGCGATATTTGAAGATTTTAGTTGTTAGTCTATCTAAGGTGTCATTAGATACTAAAGACACATGACGGGCACGTGACAGGTTGCAACACCCTAAGTTCTAGGGCGTTACAACTAAAGTGGTATCAAAACTAGTGTTTGAATGATTTTAGAAAACTTAGGCAATAGATCTTATGACAATGAGATAAAGGTGTGGGTAGAAAGTAGGTTAAGTGATTATCAACCAACTTATGTTATTGAGTTATAGTTATATAAAATTTATCAATTTGTTGTTATTGCTTGCTATAAAAATATTTATTATTAATTTTTTTTCTCTTATTTTGGAGGTAATAGACATCTATAAAACCCAATATACTTAAGGAAATATGAAATCAAGGTAGAATACCTAGAAGGCACTAATAGGTTTATCTATTTAAAGGTTATTAAAGAAATTTAAAAGATTAATTTTTTATTTCTACAAAAGGTTCACATAAGTTACTACAGTTAATATTAAATAAGTTGCAAAACTTTAAATATTAAGTAAACAATACATAATCATAATTATACATTAAAACCTAATTCATTGTTAATGAATGATTATCAACTAACAAAATAAGAAATTAACAACTCTAAATTATAATAATATAGAACAAAATTAAGGGTAAATATTAAATAACTATTGTGTAATCATAAGCACACCCTTAAGCTTATTCAACTAAATAACATAATCAAGCGAGAAATTAGCTAATAACAGGATAAAAAGATAAAAATAAATTTCAAATAACCTTAACCAACTATTAAAAAAAAATTGTAAAACTGCTATAATAAAACTTTATCTTGACCACCTCATTAACGATGACAATGCTATCATAATACAATAATAATTATTAGATATAATAATAGTATCAATGGTTGTACTAATAATTATAGAATATTTACAAACGTAAAATAACTACTAAGAAGAAATGCAAGAACAAAAAATAACATATACAATAATAATCATAAAAAAGGACAGATGATTTTACAAAGAGGAAGGAGTCGTATAAATAAACAATAATAATGAAAATACATATACACTATGTTAATTGATAATTATAATAAGAATAAAGATAGGAAACAAAGCACAAACATAATTAAAATATACAAGAAAAAAATAAAGTTGTATTAAAAAAATTCTTATTTTAAAAACACTAGCATGTATGAATATAATAAGGGATTGGTGAATTTATAGGTTTCTTACTTTATCAGTTTTCAGTCGTTCATATGTCGTTATATCGTATCATGTCATGTCATGTCGTATTTTGTTGAATCGTGTCAGATCGTTTCGTATCATGTTGCATTGAGTCATTTACTGTATTATGTCACGTCTAAATTTGTTACTCCTACTTATATAAATCCATGTAAATGATTATTACAGAAATTTGGTAAAATACTTTTTTTCATGCTATAAATCTGTTATATAATTAACAAATAATAGTGCAATGGACAACAAAGATGAGAAAACAAAATTATTTATTAGTAAAAACAATAATACAATAACAATAATATTAAAAATAATAATAATAATAATAGAAAAGAAATAGACATATAATCATGAAAAGACAACAAGCACATATGTTTCCAAACATAATAATTAACTATTATGACTTATTAGAAAAAAAAAAACTATTAGTAGAAACTTATAATAATCTTTTAGAATTATTATATATCTGAAAAGTATAACACATAAGAATCTCAAATTATGAAACATAAAAAAAAATAAAATAAAATAGAAGAAAAGAAAAAAAAGAAGAAAGATCCTTACAATTTGATAAAAAGTAGTTTCATACATAGGAATATATAATGAAATAATTTCATCGAATATGTACAAAGTATTGTACGAAATGAGCATAATAAAATGGCTTATTATAAAATGAACAATGAAAGGTATAAGAAATGGACATTATGTAATATAACTTAGTTATATACACATATAAACACTTGCATACCAACATGTAAGAGATATAATGATATTTGTAAATATATATTATAACTTCCAAATAAAGAAATAGTAATCAATAAATGACCTTTAGAAAAAAATATATACATATATATATGTATAAGTTAAAATAAAAAGAAGGTTCTATACTATAAAAAAATTAAAAAATAAAAATAATGGTAGCAATACTAAATCAAGTAATAAAAAAATAATAATAATAAAAAGAGAATTAATTGTGGCACTAATAATTAAACATAAAAGTTATTAGAAAATACGTACCTAAGTGATAATATATATGTACATATGTAATTCTTCCTTAAATAGTGGAAAAGTAATTAATACAACCTAAGATCTTAATGATTAATTAGAAGGTACTAAAACACCAGAAAAGAGGAACGTATTAGTAACAAGTGTTCTCTTATCTACCTACCAAAATATTCTAAAACCCAAAATATATTTGTATATATATATATATAAATATATATAGATAAATCTTCTATATTCTCCCCTCATAACCTTATTATTCTTTTCCTATATAGTTTCTTCTTTTTCTCATTAACCTAATACCATTATCTCTCATAATTCTTTCTTTATCAAATATACTCCTCTCTAGAAGATTATGTTAGGACAAAATATGTAGATGAGTTTCTTAATCAGGAAGAATTGTAGGATTTTTTTTATTGAGAAATTCATCTAATCACATGATGTCAATAGAAACAAGAATAATAACAATGTAAATGTGTAATTATGGGAAACCCTAGAGTGATTATTATAGATATGCAAAAAGAACATTAATGTGAAGTTTCGCAATTCCTGAATCCAAACGACGTGTGTAGATTTTTGGATTCTATTCACTTTAATAAATGATTTACGTTAGAGTTAAAAAGACATATGTAGAAGTTGTTTATTTGTGAATTTTGAATAAAGAATTGGAGTTTTCTTGATTTTTTTGACATATTGATTTCTTACTATCATCAGTATCAATTATGAAATTTTATCGAAAATAATATAGATATAAATACATACATATAAGAGAAAATAAAACATGTTTTAAATAAATATATATTATTGAAGTTTTTAAAATATATTTTAGTATATGGTTTAAGGTATAGAGATAAATAGGAAATATTGGTTTAAACTTTATGAAAAATAATATAAATATAGAAGATACAGATGTAGGTATAGATAGATTCATATACAAATATAGATATAGATAAATTCATATATAAACATAGAAGATACAAATATAGATATAGATAAATAAATAAAAGATATATTTATATAAAAAATAGAGATATAAATTGAAGCCTATTAATTGTAAATAATATGAAAAGAGAATATTCAAGTTATATTTTTAGAGATGTAGAATTAAATAAAATTTATTAGTTTATATATAATAAATAGCAATAGGTTAAAGAATAATTTCATAATAAAAGAATAATAAAATAACTACATTGGTCATAATAACAAATGAACTAATGTGAAAATATATAAGTAATGTATATCAATAAATAATAAATAAATATATAGTTCTTAAGTCTAATTTCTTATAAATTGAAAAGTTAAACTTTAATCATAGGTTTTAATGTATAAAGTTATTAATATTGTTTTTAGACGGTTTTGCCTCAAGTGTAAAGTACGGTTAATTTAAATTGAAACCATAGTTATAGTTTGTGACATTAGTTTCAAATTAAGTATAGATATGTGATGAGTTTTGTATATGCATATATTAAGTTTGAATGTCAATTGGGAATAATGGGATACGATTACTCAAGAGTAAAGTACGTAACACATTTTTATTAGTTGTACTTGCTATGATAGAAAGTTAAAATGAATTAATAAAATATTCGATTATAAAAATGTTTGTTGCTTATGCTTGGCTCAGCTTAAGGGTTTAGAGTGGCAGATCTCACAAGGGCATCTCGTTGATTGATAGGTAGTGTTATCCCCGATGGAGTTGCTTATCGGCATAATACGGTTAGATTTAGGGACTTATGAGTTGTTAGGCACCCGAAGTAACAATGTCCAACACTATAATATTTATGTATATGTATATTTTATGTCGAGGTCATGAGTTATCCCAAATCTTAGGATAACAAAACTGTGATATTTAATGAATTAATTCAAAAATAATAAATGAATCGTTTGCACTATAAATTTGAATTAATGCATGTGAATTGTTATTTTGGTATAGCATACACATGTGTTTGTAGTATTATGTACAACTCATTCCTCTTTCTTTTTCAACTACAGGAAACTTAGATCAGCAGATAAATTACAATAATCTTGAAGACCTTTATTATACTGCTTTTAGGAAGGAAGGAGTGATGATTACACATGACTAACAGTTAGATAGCTAGACTATTATTTCTTATAGTTAATGTTTATTATTTAATAATTTATTATTTATAATTTGATGTTAATTAGACTAGCAGAACAATATATATATTATTGGAGGTTTTTATAATAATATTTGGAGATTCTAATTGTTAATCCATGCCTGACGTGTAATTAAATACTAGAGATATGTGGCACGTTGTAACACCTTAAGTTCTAGAGCATTACACATGTAAAGTATAGTATTTCAAAACATCGACTAATATAGATGTTTATAACATTCCATGGAAACATGAGAAGGAAAAAAATACAAGCAAGCAAATTGGAAACTATATATTAGATGAATTAGATTGAAATTTGGGACGAACTAAAATGGATTAAAAGAACTATCGACAACTACGTATTTTGGTCCTATTTGAATTGTCTTTCTTTTTTTTATTTATATCTTATCTGTATCTGTTCTATGTCTAATTTATAATTATTTAAAATATGAAATTTGAAAATTATCTTATTTGTATCTTACCTATTTTTATTTTATAATTATAATAAAGATGGTGATTAAAGTATCAGACTTATAAAATAAAATTTCACATACTTTTACAAGAAAAGATTTAAAATATATAAATTTTATATATTGAAATTAATTATTTTAATTAAATAATTAATTTTAGAAGAGTATACATAAAATTATATTTTCATTTTTTTTTATATCTTATTCTTATCAAATGTAAGATTTAAGTAGATATCAAATAAATATCAATAATATAAAAATAAAAAATAAAAAACCAAACAAAGCATATATATATGTGTGTATTTTATAAAACAAATTTAAACATCCATCTTTGTTTAAAACTGTGTAAGAGCAAATAATATAGTTTGATAAGTGCTTTTTTGTTAATTTGAGTTTACTTAGTGCCTAATAAACCAGAAAAAAAAAAAAAGAAAAGAAAAAGATTAATCTACTGATGGAGGATTTGTCGACCTAGAAACAATGATGATTAATGCTGGATTGCATGAGTTAGACTAAAGCATACTTTATTGCAAGTAATCGGATTCCTATGAAAATTTAGTTATAAATTTTGTACCATCCGAACGATCTTTCAAGTCTTAATTGTTGAATGTTTACATTTAATCCGTATTTTTCTTTTTTCTTATTTTGCGTAATGCAGGTGAATGTCAACAAAAAAAGGATAATTTAATTCATATGGGACAAAAGTAAAATACTCAAAAATATAAAAATTAGAGAAATAAAAAGAAAATAATTTACCAGAATTTTTTTAATCAAGCACATCTCCCCTCACTATTTTCACTGCTAACTAAAGTATCATTGAAAGAATTTAAAAAAAAAAAAAAAAAAAAAACACGGATACGTCATAGAAAAATCAAAGTACAGTAAAAAAGAATTAAAAAACAATATAGACACATTTTTTTTTTTTTGCCCAAATATATTTTGTGTGTTAATACATATTTATTGTATTAAACCCCTTTTTGTCTGTAACCATCGATTTTTCCATTGCACATTATGAAAATAAAGTAATTGCGGTCACGTTGACCACTAGCGGTTTTAATAACATAACAGATAATAGGTCATTAACAACAATTACAGAGCACTTGGCATTTTCTCCATACTTTGACATTCAAATTCAATATACGACTTCTCCAAGCATGCAGGGACCACATGAAACCCCCACACACACACACGCAGGAAGAGAGAGATTTCGATAAGTAATTTTCTTTTTTTTTTTTCATTTTTAAAATTAATATAGAATATTTTTTTTTTTTCTCAATAATTCATCAGGATAAAATGCCAACCATCTCTCGTTCCAAATCTCAATGCCTAAAAAATCCTTATCTTTTAACAGACAGATCGAGGCATGTTTCATGATTCAAATATACCTACACATACATAATTCATACCCAAGAGGTGGACACCAAGAGATGGTAGGCAATTTATATATGACCAATATAATGTATTATTTATTACCAAGACTATTACTCCATATAGTCCAAAAATAGCAACTATCCAGCTGTATGCACCAATCCTTGGATAATATTGCATGTCCAGCGTTCGCAAACTTGGACCATGCTCTCCCTTCACAAATTGGTCCATTGCCTAACCCCCAACTCCTAGCTCATTACTCAACCTTCCCTCCTCCTCCTCTTGGACAGTGGCTCCGGCCATGAGTCGTTGGAGGCATCCGAACTGAAGCAAGCATCCATCACGCCTCGTGGGCTTCCGGGTGCCGACCCGAATTTCCTCCTGTGGACTTGATAAATGGACCTTCTTGATTCTAGATCCAAAACCAGCTCACAGCAGGACTCCACATTCTCCTGCTCAAAACCAATTTAAATTTTTTAAACTCTTGGTAGAGACACTTTCTAAACTCTTCCGCATTTTTCTATAATATGCTCTTCAAGATAAGTTTTCATTCGGATTGAGGCTTTGGCATTAAAAGTGATAATTAATTACATGCGACATAAATTTAAGATTAAGAAACATAAAACAGATATAAAGCTACACTCTCTTGTTGATGCATTTATTTACCAAACAATTGGAGGAAGAGAAAAGAGAAATTAATTAACCTTATCGATTTTCAGAATATCAAGAAGCTGATTTTGGCAATCGAGTCCAGGACATGGCTCGAGGCTACTGATAACGTGCGACATTATGGCAGCACCCACCACAGAAGGAAGATAGCACAAGAATCTCCAATCTGATTGATTGATCAATATATATATCAAATATTAGAAAGTAAAAAAATCAAGTTACAACTTATTACAAATATAAATTGACAGTCTTTATTATTTTAAAGAGGATCTAAAATTGGGGAAAAAAAAAAAAAAAAGAAGAAGAAAACTAACCTGAAATTACAGAGAGAGTAACATTTTCACACATAGCAAGAAATTGCCAACAAAGATGGTCTTTTAGTCCAAGTCTTCTTAGAATGTAATCAATAAATGAGATTGGAGTTACAGGATTCATCTTCCATTGAAGTGTTGAAAGCACCACAAGTTCCATTTTCTGTATGGTCTTGGCTTCAAACACAAATTCACTTTCCTCAACCTGCCAATTAACCACAACCATACCCATCAATCATAATCCAAGTTGGTAAATATATCATTCATTTCTCGGAAAATGTTTTCTAAACTTTATACACAAAAGGAAAAATAAGTTAATGTACTTATGAAAAATGATGTACGAGAAAATGCACTTCATTTTTTCCCCAGTACAAAAACATATTAATTAGCATGTCTAAATTTTAATCAGCATTAACAGATAAAATAATAACTCTAACCAAAAATTAAAAAAGTGAACGAATTAAATCAAATCCACGTGAAGTTGTGAACACAAAGTGATGATGGCTTACTTGAAAGTCAAGCAAAAGAGGGACATGGGTCTCTTCGACTTTGGCAGCTAAAGAGAGACAAGCGACAGCGGTCAATTGGGCCATCCATGGCTGCTGCTGCTGCGTCGTCTTTATCTTCTTCGTCTCAGTCGAAGGGAAGAAGCTAAAGTGGAATCTGTCCAGATAGTTAACGGCAAGAACCGCTGTTAGAGGCGAGAAGTTATAAAAGGAATGAACTTTAAGCATCCATGTAATGGCTTCACAGCGAGAATCAACTAAAGATGGGTTCTTTCGTAGATTTAAGTACAAAGGGTTCGACTCTTCTTTAGTGAACAAAGCGTCTAGTTCTGTTTCTTCACAAAACAAGTCCTGTTCCACTAAAAATGGAGGAGGAAGATTTATGAGGTTTTCTTGTACTATTACTTCTTCTTCTTCATAGTGTTGTTCCGTGCAGTACAGGGAATCAAAAGAGAACGCGAATGTTGGGTTTTTAGCCATGATCTTCTCCTTCTTGAAGAAGTGGATCGGAGGTGTTTGTTTTTAGGATTTTTTTCGTAGGGTTTAAGTGGTTGTTCATGGCTGCATTGTGAAGAAGAGAAAAGGTTGTAGATAAAGAAGAAACGATAGGCCTAAAGAAGACCCACATTCAGCCATCTCTCTCTCTCTCTCTCCTCTGCAAGCGTAGTAAGGAAAGTAGGGAAGGAGGGACTGAGCAGTGAACAGAGCCCAATAGGGTTCTGTTTTATTTGTGGGAAGTCTTGCTCAAATTTATGATATCATTTGTTTTCTTTATTCAAGAGTTTTTTTTTTTTTTTTTCTCCCAACTATATTATAATTAAGAGATATAGAATTCAAATCAGTATCATTTTATTACGAGATGAATTTTTAATTGATATACATATTACAGGTAAAAATACTTAACGTCCTGAAATTATTTTGAGGGAAGGTTGTAACTTTGTTTTTTCCCTTTTGTTTAATAGTTTTTCATCTATTTTACTAATCATTAGTTTAAATTGGAAAGAACATCTGTTTAATCTTTCAATCATGAGATAATTTTATTCACTTAAATAATAACGATGTCCATATAGACTTATTTATGAAACAATTCCAAAGAAAGTATTCACATATATCAATAATATTCAAACTCGCCACTAATCGCAGCATATGTTTGATCATATAAGACTTGCAACCAACCAAAAAAAAATAATAATAATTTGGTAGCACTTATCTTCCCATTTGTATCTTTTAGAGTTTTTTTCTTTTTTTAGATTTTTTAAGTTGTTTTGTTAAAATGCAGTCAAGTATATTACTCCCTTTTCATATATATCATTGATCTATTGTTATTCCTCATTTGAGCTTTCATATATGGTGTCCTTCGGCTGTAAATAATTTAATTATCTTAAGATGTAGAAAGGGCATTGCAAATTAACAAGAAAATTAGATGGAAAATCTATGAGTAAAGAGTAAAAATAGGGTCGCAATTAATATCTCAACTTTACTAGTTTTTTCAATTTACTACTTCAACTTAATACCTATTTGAACTTTTAGTTGTTATATTCAAAACCCTACTTAACTCTATTAGCCTAAGTGGACAATCGAACAAATGATAACTTGACAAATGGCATATTGTATTGTTTTTACAATACAATCCAGCTAGCATGAAATGAAACAAAAAAAAAAAAAAATTGTTTGGAAGAAAAAGGAAAATCAACACTTGAACAAGAACCAAAGGAAGTTGACTCATTAAACCCTAAAACATCATATTCTGCATCCCATTGTTTTGATATTTAAACCCTATTTAAATTTCATGAGGATAGAATCCTATTTAAAACCAAAAGCGCAAAATATAAAGGGAAGTTCAAATTAAAATAAGTGAGAAACTCTAATTTGTTTACTTTGTAAAGGGCAAGAAGGAAGAGAAATCAAGTCTTAGTAAACGGCGATGTCATCTAATACATCCATGACTTCAACTTAGTAGTCAACATCCAATAATAATAGGCTCATATTATCTAACTATAGGCTGAAGGCAAAGGTTATCGATGATTGAAGATGAGCCAACTTCAATCTACTCATAGGTAATCATGATCTATTCCCATCATCACTTTGGATTTACAATTTGGGGGTCATTTAATGTGAAGAATCCCTTATAAAGTATGGAGAAAAGATTGAATCTTTGATGACTTTTCATGAAAAGGGAAAAAATTTTTAAAATCATAAATAGATTAGAACTTTATTGAAAACATTGCACTTAGAAGAAGAAAGATAGAATTTTTAGATATAAATATAATCAATATGAGCATGTCCTTTGTACACACTCATCTTCTTCATCAATTCCTAAGGTAATTCTTTATTGTGGACTTCTTCAATTTTTTCATTTTCCTTTTGAGAAACTTGATTGCAAGGACAAAGATGAAGATGATGAGATAGTGGGACTCCAATAGGAAAGACGATACAGTGGGGCCTTAACTCCAATGTAGGTCACTTTAACAAGATGACAATAGTCTGGAAAAAAAATTAGGGTTTCACTTGTTTATTTCATCAAGAAATGACTTTTAGGACTTTAAACCTTCTCTCTATATTGAAAAAATATCACATATTGGTCTAGCTTTTTTATACAAAGAAAATATGATAGACTCGTGGTTAAGTTTTTCTCCATCCATCTTACTAAGTTTTTTTTTTTTTTTCTCTTTTCTATTTCCACCTATACATCTAAGTAGCTACTGAGGTGTTTCTTTCACATGTTATGACCCATGTCAAGCATGCATTGATTGAAAAAAAAATCTACCTAAGCTAACAATGTCCAACAAAGTTAAGCAGGATACTAAATATGACAACTAAAAGTTGAATTAAATATTAAATTGACTATTTAGTAGTTGAGGCAGTAAATTGAAAAAATTGGTAAAATTGGGATATCAATTACACATTAATCCACAAAAGTATACCATCGATATAGCTGCCATCATGTACCTTATGGAACATTTCAAGGTCCTCTATGATAGGAAGTTTTGCTTTCAAAACATCACCGTTATCTTCATCAATTATGAAATTAAAAGTGGCATCTCCAGTAAAAGCAATTTCAAGCAAAGTAGTAATATAGTGAAAGCAACTTTGTCAAGAGGTTAAACTTGGGATTTTTTTAGCCTCTTTATACGTTCCACTCCCCTCAATCGTAGTGGTTATGCACCTATGAGTAAGTCGAGAAATCTTTATTACCATGAGTACTAGTTGTTTACTTTAATATCTTGTTGTTTAATTGAAATATATTCTAAAATATCATAATAGTGTAATAAAAGTAAAACAATGTGAAGTTTAGGGAGAGTACACTTAAAGCATAAAAAATCAAAATATTTTTAATGTAAATCAAGTGCCACCACAATAAGGACCAATTATAAGAATCCAATCTAAGATGCTATAAAAGCCTTGATAGAATTTGGGGTAAAAGATAAAAATTGAGAGAAATTTGACATTAGAGGAGAATTAGGAAGCATTTTGATATTAACCTCAAGTTTTGAAGCAAAGGCAACCCATTTTAAAATGTCAAAATCGAGTGGAAGTGCCAAAAGATGTCCGTGAAGAATTTCATAGAAGTTAGTTTAAGTAGAGACCTCTTTCATTCAATCAAAGTCGAACAATATGTATCGCAAATGCTTCTGGCCTCATTTCATTCAAATGGGGTAAGAGTCCATTTAACTAAAGAGATAAAATGCTTACGAGAAATGTAAGATCTTACTTCATTTAAATGGGGTATTGAGCCTTCAAATGAAATGCACCCATAGTAAAGTAGTCACATCCTATGACACTTCATTCAAATGGATAACAACCCCAATCAAGGGAAGGGCCATAAAGTCTCAATTCCAATGAGACTTTAACCAATTCCAATAAAGTGTCCTTAGCTACTGTCACGCCCCGAAACGGCAGAGTCGTAATAGCCTCGCCGTGTAAACCATCATAAGATAGAAGTTAGCCTTACAACCGCTATCTTAGACCTGATCTACATAAGGCATTCACAACTAACCCGCTTTGAAGTAGACAGTTTGTAATTTAAATAAATCATTTACCTATAAAAGTGAGGAATTATATATATACGTTATAATTCAGTTATTGCAGTTAAAGTTTACAATATTTCTCTATAGTATTTTTCTAAATTATTACATCATTTGGAAATGAAAAATAATTCTAAAATAAAAACTTAGACCTTAAAAATATGTGTTTATTCTTCAATATTTTTCCTCACTCCCCAAGATTCAGCAGTTGCTAGCTTCAAAGTAGTTGTTTGCCGCTTCTTAGCCAGCACCTACACGACATTTATAGGGATGTGAGCAACCATAGCTCAGTAAGTTAGGACGGAGGACTTAAAACTATACCATACATACAACAAGGTTTTCAATCACTTATTAGGTGCAATGCATATGCAAGCAGATGCCATTGCACGACATTGTCCGGCCCGTCGTTAGATTAGAGAAATTGCGCCCGCTCTAATCTTGGTTGAGGAGTTGCCGTTAATGCAACAGCTCACAACCAAACCTAGGCTTGTATAATGGAGACCTTGCTCCTCCCGCGATTACCTTCGAACCACTGTCTTCACCCTCGCCGCGACCTCCTCTCCTATCACTTAGTTTAACTGAGGATGAAGAAGGAACCATTTTGCAATCCTGCGCTATCCCTTCCAAAGGGGTCGGTATTTGGCCGGAGAGTCCTAAGTTCCCCTAACGGGTTGCATGCATGTCCGATTATGATTACTGGTCGTATATTTGATTAAGTCCAGTTTAGGGTGATCAATCATTACATACAAATCATACAATATATGCCATAATAACAAACAGAATCATAGCATCACCCATAATCAAGCACATGCACACATTCAACTATCTAACAAGCACAACCAAGCATAATTTTAAGCCTCCAAAATACAGCATCGTATTAATCCCAACTTACCTCGACTCCTCACTCACTCACTCGAGATCCGATTTGCTCAAGCCATCGCCGATTATCCCTATAACACAAACGTGGTTTCAGCTTTTTATATAACTATTATAAGTTTGTTTTATCCTATAACGCTTATTGTTATGTGTTGTTTAGGGTTTAATATACCTAATTATCTAGGTCTTAAGTCTTTCATAAGTATTCTAGGTTTGGGTTTAGGTTCGGGTTCCGCATCGATTTCTAAATTAGATTCTAATTCGATTTCTAGGTACTTTTTTGTACCCGGGCCCTAGAAATTTATTTCAACTCATAATGTGAAACTAACCACATTATTTCCAGATAGCTTAAATACGATCACTACCCCTAGTCAGCATTTTATTCCATTCGGTACACTTAAATCCGTATTAGTGTATCGAATTTACTCATGTTGTGAGAAATTTTTACATTTTTCATATAATTACCTAAAATTGAATTTTGTTTCAGATTTGTTATGTTCTGATTTCCATTATTTTATTATCTAATTAAACCTAATTTTTCCATATTTATTAATTTTCAATTCTACATATTCCTCATTTTCTACATTTACCACATAACACCTTCATTATTTACACTTAACACTCCATAAACTAGGATTAGGTTTCCACATCAGTGATTAACATCCCTAAACATCTAATTACTATCTAAATCAGTAATTAATATTCTAATCACCTAATTAAGTCCAAATTACCCAATTTTTCCATCATTTTAGGGCTAAAAATTAACTTAAAAATTTCAAAAATTAATTTTAAAAAAATGGCTTCATAGTACTGTTCTATATCACATGAGCATCCTACAGAAAAAAATTGAGCTCTAAACTACACTCCTAAGGTCATTTATTTCTAAACCGAAATGTGCTCGATTTTACATGATTTCTTAAGGACCCTATATTATGGAACATGTTTTCATAATATTTTTCCTACAAACTACATACAAAAATATCCTAGAATAACAAAATTCATAATTTTCTAATAATATTTACTATTTTTACAAAATTATACAAAAATTGGGCTGGAAATTGGACTCACCGGTTTGAGTAGCTCCGGCCACCGCGGGCCGCCGTGGCCTTGTCGACCGGCCTGGGCGCTGCCACCACCGTATGGTGGTGGTGGCCGTCCACTTCCGGCTGCTCGTCTGGTGGGGGTTCCCTTTAAAAGCTCTAACTGTACAGTTTTTTCTAATTTTTTTTAAACCAAATTTTTCTCTCAATTTTTATCTCTTCCTAATTTTCTCTTATTTCTAACTGTCCAAATGAGTTCCTGGATTTTTCCTGCTATTTATAGGGTTTTAGGGGATTCATTGTGTATTAATTTGGACAAAACAAGTGCTTTATCCCTAAATTTTTTGCTTTTATGTTGTTCTAATTTAATTAGTTGATTTTTCTTTTTCAGATTCTGACTTACCACGACCAACCTTGCATCATTCCACACCCTTCTGATTTTTTTCTGATTTTTCCACAATTATTTTATAATTTTCTTTAATTATTTGCTTAGTTTTTGGCCAATTTAGGTAATTTTGCGTATTTTTATCTACACGTAAATACATGTGGGGTACACGTGAACATTCCTAATTATTATTTTGGTCATTCTAAAATTTTTAGTATACATATAATCTATCTCTAGTAATTTATTAGTTATTATATTATACTTTTCGCCTTTTCGGTAATTAGCAATTATTATACTTAAAATTTAAAAATTTTATAGTCTCCTATTTTATTTCTTATTTTCTTAAATTCAAGTTTACGGGGTCATTTTTACTAATATTTCTGTCAATAGTTTATAATTTGGGGTTTGATCGGATTCCTTAACCGATCGTCCAAAACCTTATATTTTCAGTTCAATCTTATGGCCAATTGGCTTAACTTTGGGACTTACAGCTACAACAATTCGAAAGAGTGATGTTACTATGTTATTTTTCAACTAAATTATTGTAATTCTTATTTTTGTGGACTCGTAAGCCTTAAATTTAGTCAATCGTATGTCAATCGTTTGTGTCAAAGTTCTCCAATCCAAGGAGATATGCTAGTTTAATATTGATGCCTTAATCATTTTGTCAATTGTCATGTATTCTAACTAAGGAGATTTAGCACCATGGTTGTGAATTTCAAAGACAAGTTAAATATTAAGGGTCATAATGTCGAAAATTTCTAATCCTGATAAAGAGAAAGAAAGTGCAAGGACAAGGAAGAGAGAAACCTTCTTGGGAGTAATATTTTGTGAATGCATTTCTTATCACCAAATTTCAATATATTGATTAACATCCTGATCCTTATCAAAAAATTATCTAATAGATTATAGTTGCTCACCATGTTATTTCAAAGAGTAGTGCTAAAGGCTTACTAAACTAAAGTTGCTTATTCTTGTGGACATCTTATATTGTTTTTCTAATGGATTTCTAGAAACTTAAAGCCAAAGTTTTTTATGTGCTTAAATTGGAAATCGATATTGAGCATGAATTTAAGTCATGCCAACAACCAAAGAAAGCTAAAAAATTAGGGTTTTATGGTTTTTACTTGTACAATGTGGAAAACAAATCAATATGGATACCATCAACATTAGATGTTATTCATTATTATCAATAGCAAATTGAGTTACAACTAAATTGATGATTGATAAGACTCGAAATTGCTACTAGATTGCTTAAAAGGAATGCAATATTACCTACATATCCTAATAGCAGGTTTACCATAATCAATGCAATTGATAATAAGGACATAATGATTTAAAGAGTATTGATATCAATCAATTAAATACTCAAGATAGGTTTTAATAAGCGTTCAATACAAAAGATAAGTTAATACTAAAAATGGTTACAGATAAACCTCCAAGGCATCATAATGTTAAAATGTAAATAAATGGGATTTTTTAATTAAACTATAATAAAGCTCGTTTTAAATCATAAAGTTGTTTAGATGATATTTTATTGCAAGTCAAATCGCTCTAAGATCTCTCTAATGATCAAAATTCTTGCATTGTCATTTGGAAAAAGGTCCCTAAGCATTTGTATGTTTGGTTAAAATTGTCTTGCTAGTTAAATGGCTCTTCCTAACTACATCGATACCCCTGCTTTACTCAAAACATCCCAACTTCTTGCAATTTGGATGGCTCTAGCAATCAAGCTCCACACTTGATTTATTTGCCAACTCTTTAGTTCATAGTGTAAACCCATAAACATCACCATCTTGAGATGATTGAAGAGTTTAACTTAAAAATCCATGTCCTATAATCTCTTGAAATAGGAAGAACCATGAGTAATATATAAATATCTTTCCCCTTCTTTTTATTAATTAAGAACATTTGATCATTTTTTATCCCTTAATAATTATGGATAGTAAGGTGAAACTCTATCCATCTTTATGGAATGGATATATTCTTGAACCCATTTACATTATAAGCCTATTGTACTATCATGGTCTACCCAAAATAATGAGCTACATAAGTGGAACCACATTACACACCACCTCATCTTCATAATTCTCAATATTTGATCAAATCATGACTTGCTTGTGTATATGAGCAATCCCTAATAATTAAACTAGTGAATTCTATAAAGGTTATTACGCATTATATTTTGGAGCTTCATTTTCCTAATTAACTTAACTGAAGAGATATTTGATAGGTTACCGACCACTATTCCACTTACTTGTGCATGCCTCAAGGCCTCTAATCCCTCACCTGAAGAATTCTCTCTCATTAACCTGCTAATGATGAGAAACTATATGGAAAAGGTGGATGGCTAAATTCTCTAAGAACTCTGGGTTGTTATACTATGCTCCATTCTCTCTTTTGTACCAATGCCGACTATTCTCTAGCAAAAGGCTCTGTGTTAAGTGATCAAACCTTTAGCTATCGAGAGTTTCCTACCAAGTAACAAGAGATAGCCTCCTACTAGCCAAATACTTCTCTGTCGGCCTCCTTATTACCGCAACATCTTAATTCCACTCGACTACTATAACTAGAGAATCTGTTGTACGGAATTAATATTGCACTGCCACCTATCCAATTCATCTGACACTATACTATTTTTCTCTTTTTGTTATTTGTCCCATTTACCTTTTTTCGTATGTACTAGGAACTCTTTTTATATATGCCTTTTTGCAATTTTCCTTAATTGTAATGTTACCCTAAGGACTTACTATAAATAGTTCCTTCTCTTTGTAGTCAAAATTATTACATTGGTTCCTGATATTGAATATATTTGTTCTTACAAGACAACCCTCTCTAAGTCTATTTTTCTCACTCTTATCTAATCTTACCAAGTAACTCAAGATTAGTGGCGAGTAAACCTTGACATCAGTTTGTATGTCATATCAAGTGGAGTGTTAAGTCGTGTTGTGTTCATTGGTGGGTCACATCCTCCGAACAACTTCACGTTAGCTGCTATATTTCATTCGTTAACCTACTCACCCTCTTTTCTTCAATATTTCTAAGGACTCATTGGTTTCTCACCTCCTACAATAAGTCTTAATGATAATTGAGCTCCTAGACACACCAATATTTGTGCAACCCTTGCCATCTATAATAATTGCATAAGTCCCCCATTCATCAAGCCTCTAATATGAAATAAGTTCTCCTACTGCCCATGGTCTTCCTTTACCCACACACTCAAAATTTACCTGGTTGTCATTAATATGATTAACTCTTTTTTACCTTTAATCTCTATGATTCCATTGCCATTGTTCGACATCGTTGGGTTTTTCCTTCTAATCCAATCTCAGCAATTACTCCAACTGTATGCCTTTTAATCATTATTACCCTTTTGTTATGACATTTAAATTATATGATCATATCTAAGGCATCTAAAACATCTCACATCCCTAGTCCTACTTTCTTACAGTTGCTTTACAGTTATAGGGTCTCTTTGCTTCCCTTTATTGGGCTCTCTTCTCTTTATCTTCCTTTTAACCCATTGTTTCAAATTTGTCTTTCTATCTAGACTACTAACTTAGTGACATATTCCAAAGGGTCATAGGACTATAACTACACTACATTGATTATCTCATCCCAAAGCCAACTAAGAAACAACATTATGGATTTCTTTAAAGATTTATGAATTTCACATCTAGTTAAAAGGATGTCAAACTCTTATCTTCAACAATCATCTTCCCTTATCTCAAAGTTTGTGGCTAAAATAATATTTGTTACTTGTTACTTAAGGTACTTAAGAACAAATCTCTATTTCATAAGCCTCTTCATCCACTATTACATTCTTAATCTCTCTTCTTTACCTCTTTATCTCTTAACTACCATCTCATCCCACCATAGATTAGCATGCTTAGTAAAAGTAAGTAAGGCTAACTTGACCTTTATCTACTCATTGAACTCATAATGGTAAAAAATTTTCTTCCCTTATGGCACCCGAACTAGAAATTCCTATAGCTTACTAAATGGTATAATATTCAACGTAATAAATTCAGCTCTTCCACATATAACCTCTTATCTCAACTAAAGATTTCAACTGAAAACTCGCCACTATCTTCTCCCTAATCAATACTCCTTTAATTTGATCTACTTTGACTCCTATTATCTCTTTCCCAATGTCTACCCTTACGTAGTCTCCTCCTACCATTCAATTGTCTTACCAATTTGTGAAAAGACTCCAATCTTATAATTAATTTTCAACAATCATTCTCCTCCTCAAACTCCCAATAAGGCCATGTCCTACATCATTTACCTTATCATTAGACATCCTTACAACACTTCAATCGCTTTTCTTTGACCCAAGTTCAATAAGCACTTAATATACTTTCCCAAACACTCAATGCATAAAACATACGGTTTCAATGACAATTTTCTCTAATCACCAACATAACAACTATAATGTAATCTCAATACTCCCTAACATCACAACAAGTAACAACATTGAACTTACAGCAACACAACTATAACCAAGTCCAATCTCAAACCTCCAATAGACAAAGCGTATAAAATTCCATTATTGGCTAATAGGCATATCTAACCATGTGTTCTAATACTAGATTATGATGTGTTCTAACTGGAAACCGACATTAAGCATAAATCTGAGTCACACCAAAACCCAAGTAAACTTGGAAAATTAGTGTTTTTATGGCATTTGTATATAAAGTGTTGGAAATAACACATGAATCACAATAGTTGGTTCACCACAAATAATGCAATTGATTGACAAGGGCACAATGATTTAAGAGTATTAATTATTATTCAATGATTCAAAAGCTCCAAAAGCTCAAGAGAGGCTTCGATAAGAGTTCAACACAAAAATAAGCTACTACAACTGCAAATAAAACTTAAGTAAACTCAACCCAAAATGTGCTTAGAAACATGAAGCCATTTGGATGGCATTTTGTAAGCCTTGCAATTACGTGTTCAGGGTTTGATATGTAAAATTTAGGGCAATCGAGTAAACTATCCAATCGAGCCCCAAATTTTACAATGAAGATAAAATTATTAGTAAAAATGATCATATAAGTTTGGATTTAGAAAAATAAGTAATAAAATAATTAATTATTATAATATTGAATTATATTTATGTTACCAATCATTTATCGGAAACGTATAAAACGAGTTTCAATATTTAACTAATCAATAAAAATAAATTATATGTATACTAAAAATCATAAAATAATATAAATAATAGTTATGAATATTTATTTGTATTATATATGTATTTACGTGTAGATAAAAATACGTGAAATTACTTAAAACACTTAAACTAAACTAAAATAACATTAAATAATTAAAGAAAATTCATAGAAAATCATTAAAAAAAATTAAGAAAACTGTTGGGAAATATGGAAGGGTCTAGAAATGGGGTGTGGCAAGCTGAAAAGTAAAGAAAAGAAATTAACCAATAAAATTGAGACAAATAGAAAGTGAAAAAAAAAAACAAGAGATAAAGGACACTTAGCAATCAAAAATCAAAACAAAAACCCTAAACCACACTATAAATTCAGCAAACCACTTCCCAAACCTCATTTAGTTAGTTTGGAACTCAAAAAAAATAAAATAAAAGGGAAAAGAGAGAATAGAGAAGAAAGAAATTTTAGGAAAAATTAAAAAAAATATAGTGTAAATAGGGCATTAGGAGGGAACCAACACTCAATGACTACTTGAGAGAGGATGACAACCATCACCACTAGACGGTGGTGGCAATGCCTAAACCGATTGACAAGGCCATGGTGGCTTGCGGTAACCGGAGTAACTAATGCTAGTGAGTCCAATCTTTCCATCTGATTTTGCTTTATTTATTAAAAATATTAAATAATTATGAAATTTAGTATTTTGAAGTTTTTATGTATGTAGATTTAGGGAAAAATTTTAATTTGATGAATTTATGCTTGGAAATATACTGTGCTTAAGAAATAATATAAACTTGAGTTTTGTTCAATTTAGAAACAAATGACTTTAGGGATATAATTTTAAGCTCAAAATTTTTGTATAGGCTAATAAGAGTAATTAAAACAGTGCTATGAATAAATTTTTCACAAATTTATTTTCCAAATTTTTAGACAATTTTTAAGCCTTAGAATGATATATAAAATGGGTAATTTTGAGTTAATTAAGTAATTAAATGTGTAATTACTGATTTAGTTTATAATTAGGTATTTTAGGATGTTAAATTTTGATGTGGTATGATATTTGTAGTATTTAGGATGTTAGGTGTAATTATTAGGTGTATTATATGGTATATATATAATAGGTAAAAAGATACATTTTAAGTTAATTTTGTAATTTAGGGTTAATTAAGTATAATTTTGATTAAGCATATAATTAGATATTTTGATATGTTATTAGATGATGAAGGATGGTATATATAGTGTTAAAAGTGTTAGATAGGTAAAATAAGCATATAATACATAATAGTATATAATATATGTATATAGGAATTAAATGGGTAGAAAATATTAGATAAAAATTAATAGTATTACAGTATTAAGAATATGATATAAATCTGATTTGGAAAGTGAATTTGTGAAATTATATAAAAATATAGGTTATTATCATATCAAAAGTTAATTTTATAGTTAAATTAGGATTATGATGTATCGTATAGACTAGAATATTAGTTAGAGACCAAATACGATATTTAAGATATTCAAGCATAACGTAATTAATTTCATATTATAGTTCAAAACGAAATCTTAAGATTACATATAACACCCGTAGTTGAAACTAAATTAGAACCTAAATTGGAACCGAATTCGCAAAATGGAATCAAAACCTAACTTAAATTAAAAATAATTGTAAAAGATAAAACCCAAATGATTTGGTATAATAAAACCCTAAACTAAAGATAATAATAAGAATTTCAGAACAAAACCTATCTATTATAGTTATGTGGAAATTAAAATAACATTTAGATTATAGGGATTATTGGCGATAACCTATATAAGTTGCACCTTGAGTGAGCAGGTAGGAAGCCTATATAAGTTAGGATTAATATATTACTGTATTTTGGAGTACTAATTTATAGTACTCGGAAGCTTGAGATAATATTTTATTGTGTTTGTTAAATATTTAACTGTATACATGCCTATGTGTACGTGTTTCAGGATGTGGTTATATGATTCTGGTTGATATTCTGTATTGAAATCTGTATGAAATGATTGAACACTTTAAACTAAACCTAACCAAATATATGACTTGTGAGTTTAAAACAAACCTACATAGCAACCCAATAGGAGAAACATTTAGGGCTCTCCGGCTAAATACCTACCCTTTTGAAAGGGATAGTGTTAGATAGCATAATAAGTCCATTCTTCATCCTTAATCAAACTAAGCGACAAGAGACGAGGTCGCGATTACGGTCACGGTCGCAGTGAGGGTGAAGTTAATAGTTCAAAAGTAGTCACAAGAGGAGCAATGTCTCCATTGTACAAGTCTGAGTTTAGTCATGAACTATTACATAAACATAGAAACTCCTCAACCCAGACTAGAGCGAGTGTAATTTCTCTAATCTCGCAATGGACTGGATAACATTTGCATCTAACTAACTTGGTTGATAATCATGCTAGTGTTTGAGGCTTAGTTTTAAGTTTTCATCCCAACTTACTAAGTGGTTAGTTGCTTATACCCCTATAAATGTTGTTACAAGTGTTCGCTAGGAAGTGGCCTTTTAATTATCTTGAAATTAGCAACTGCTAGATCTCAAAGAGTAAAGATATAAAACCGAAGATCAATTACACTCTTGAATTTAGGTCTTAACTTTAAGTTTTTTTTTTTTTAATATCATTCTATGTATTACTAAAATGAATTAAGATCAGGTTACTAAATATTGGAAACATTACTTGAGATATCTAAGTAATAGTATAAATTTTTCACATTGGAAACACTACTCATTTTCTTAGTTACAAGGGATAACAAACTTTATACTCTTTAAGGGCTTGGCATTTTATATATGACAGGTGTTAATGAAATGGTTAAGAAAATGAGTCTTAAGAGTAGCATCAGAAGATATGAATAGATGGTGATATTGGAACCTAAAGCTTAAGCCTTAACATTACAAATAGGTTAAGTGACTTAAGAAAGTCATATCCATGAGTAACCCTATAGTGCCTAGCATCCTACTTAACGACTAAGAGAGATGCAATTATGCTATCCACAAGTTAAGGATATGGCTTATTTGTTCTTAGCAATCATCACCAATATTTATAGTGACAATGGGAGTATAAAGTTGTACTTCTAAGTACAAAATTAGAGTAGCATTATACTTTACTTCTACACATAAAGTATAAGGTTTAATCTCAACACTATTTTTAAAACTACTTAACCTAGCAATTTACTAGATTAGAAGTTGCAATGAAACTACTACCTTATGCTAGCCCCTCCTAAACTCTTTCCCATGATGTAGCAGTACCCATCTTCGACCTTGCAACATATGGATAAAAAGCAAACACTCCCTTAGCTCGTATACAAGATAAGTGAGTTAAGAAAAGGAAAACATCAATAAAAACTCAAGCACACAATTAGGTATACGATCTAGCACATAATTAGACATATAACCAAGCATAAAAGTAATCTCATAGCTGAGCATTTATAAAAAAAATGTTACCAAGTAATCTCCTAATGCAAATCCTTATATATCTTACTAATATACATGATATGCATTATTACAATATGATAGCCTAGCCTAACCTAGTCATTTAGTTAGTTAATATCACTAAGTAAATAGTTACAAAATCAAGTTAGCTATATGGAGAAACTTGAGAGTAAAACCCTTAAAAATATTCAAATATATAGCTGGCTTAATTGAAATAACATGAAATGGCCAAAATTAATAATGTAATCCTATATGCTCAAAACTTAGCCTAATTAATCTCAATTTTCTGAAGATCTGATCTATAGGTCCTTTTTTATACTATGTCATGTCGTAGGTGCAATTGAACAATCATCAAAAAATAGAACTTTAGCAAATATTCGATAGAACTGTAATATGACATAACAATCCATTCTTATTGAGCATGCTTTTATAATATCATACTATTATTAACAAATCATGTCCATAGAAAAGAGCATGCTTATAATACTCATAATATCAACCAATACCACAATAAACCACCATATCTATTCAACATATAATTAATTTATGAGACATGCAATTTGCTTAAGTAAAATGGCAATGACTCTTATATAACAAGCAAGTAGCCATATGATACGACCATTACACTGTATATAATAACTAGGGGTGGGTGCGATTCAGTTTGATACGGTTCTCCCCCCCCCCCCCCCCCTTAAGCGAATGAAACCTAAAATTAACAGTTTGATTCGTAAATTTTTTTAACCTAAAATTAAATGGTTCTTCTTATGATTCGAACCATTTTTTTTTTTTAATATTAAACCCTGATAATTAAAAGGGATGTGAAATTTACAAAGATAATATTGAAAAGTAGAAAAATATTGTTTCCTTAATTGCTTATAAAAAGAACATGGACATCAAAAGGGAAGAAAAAAAAGGCTAGCCATTATTTATCCTCCTTATTGCATTTTCCTCGATATGATGGTTTATAAAAAACAACAAATCTACTCTATACAATTATATGTAAACATATAACTTGGACATGGATAACCTCACAAAGAAAATATGGGAAAGGAAGAAGCAAATCAAGGCATTGGCTCCCCCAACAAATTTCATTTAACTACAAAAAGTATAATTCGATTACGTCTCAAACAACTTGTACAACTACAACATGTGCAATGTATAATGTATTTGTATTTATAAACAACTTATACAATTTGAATTCATAAACTTGTATATATCTGTAATATTAACACTTAAAAGACTATAGTCCATTCATCTTGTACAAAGTGAACAATTTCATATCATTTGTCCTATTGATCAATTTTACAACGTGTGAAAATTGTATTCATCTCCATTTTCCTATCTCTACAACTACAATTACTTAAGCATAACCTGTTTAATTTGTATAATTAAACATATGCCAACATACTTAAATATTAACATTAACCATGTTGCTTGTTTATAATTCATATAAATACCCACATAACTACTTAAAAGAAAAGGTATCATTTAAATTGGTGCTCTAAATATCCAATAAATCAACACATTAATAAAGGTCCAACAAACAAAAAATTTAGGAAATTAATACAACAAATTGATACTCCAACAAACAAATAAGCTAGGTCTTTGGAAATCTTCAAACCTTATCTTCTAACTTGAACTTGAAGTAAGAAAAAAATAAATAAATAAACAAATTAATTGACTTAAAATCTTAAACAACTAAAGCTTAAAAAACTCATAGAAATTACTTTACTTCAATCAAGTATAATACGTATAGTAGTAAATTCCACTATTTTGCCAACTTTAGCATATAAAGATATAATGTAAGGAAAATATATATATAGTAAGCGTAATACATGATCATATAATAAACATAATATTAATAGTTTTACAAATGAAATAAAATTTTTTGTACTTGAAGTAAAAGCCTCCAATGCTTGAGGATCTTCCTCTACAAATAGTACCTTACTAGGATTTTTCAACAAATCTTATGCATAAATAAGGGCTTCCATCATATATGGAGTCAAAAAACTTCGAAAAGAATCAAGCACATGACCACCAATGCTAAAAGCATTCTCAAAAGCCATTGTTGACAAACAGATGATCAAAACATCTTTTGCCATCATGAAAAGAATAGGGAAGCTACAAGAGGACCTTCTTCACTAATCTAACACATCGAGATCTTTATTATCAAAATCCTTAGAGTCTTCTCTAATATACCTTTCTAATTCATTTTTCTGTACCCTTTTTTCCCCTCCCATCTCACGAGTGAAGACTCTTCTCTATGTTTTACAATCTTCATTTTTCCCTTGTGTTTGTGTTTCCTTCACACAACTCTGAGCAAACTCTTCTTTATGCTCGAAATTGAACTCATACTCATGAAACAATGATCAAAGTGTAAGGTTGATTTTGAGCTGAGCTACCTTTTCAGGATCATAAGCATGTCTGACTATCCAATCAACACAAAGCAACTTTTGACAAGGATCAAGAATAGTGGAAACAAAAGCCAGTATATTGATATTATTGATATTTCCCCAATACTTTTCATACTTTTTTTTTTCATCTTTTCAACCATTATCCTCATAGTTCAACCATCATCCTCATAGAGCATTCACTATTTTGACATTGCTCATTAATTCAATAACCAACACCCAATATCTCTTCAACGAATTGGTTACAAGTTGCATAAAGAGATCCAGAAATGCACAAAGTGGCATCATAAAATGTTTTTAGGAATGGTAGTATACCATGTGCATATTCCTAATCCTCTCATGTAGAAAACCCCTCATCTTACCCCTTTGAAATTCTAGTCTAAATTCATTGATTTCCAATACTTCAAATGCCTTTTGAAATTTTAAAGCTGACTCTAACATCAAGTAAGTGAAGTTCCACCTAGTTTCCACATCTAATGACAATAATGCCTTACTGTTAATATTTTTTTCTGCCACACAACTCTTAAACTTAGCAAATCTTTGTGGAGAAGACCTAACATACCTAACCATTGAGGGGATTCTAAATATTGAATCATCTAACTTTTTCAAACCCTCCTTTATAATCAAATTTAAAATATGAGCACAGCACCTCATATGCAAAAATTCTCCCTTCAATAATAGTGTGTCCTAAGATTGAAAATTTCTTTTTAAATATTGAATGCAGAGATAATTGGAACTTACATTATCAATAGTCACTATCAAAACCTTAGTAATACCCCAACCCTTCAAACATATTAAAACAATATTGCTTATAGCCTCACCTAAGTGCCCAAATATTTGACAAAAATTTATAATCTTGTTTTGCAATTTCCAATCATTGTCCATGTAATGATATGTCATACATAAATAACATAAATTTTGATTGGATGTCCATGTGTTTGTAGTCTTCCATACATTACCTCCAAATGTGGAAAATTTTTTCTTCAACTTTCCCTTTTCCTCTTTAAAGAACTTTACACAATCACGAGTCAACATCCTACGAGATGGAATTGTAAATCTCAGTTATAGTACATTATAGTAAGTTATGAAAGCCTCATGCTCAACAAGTGTAAATTGAAGTTCAACAACTATGAATAACCTAATAAGCACTTTCTTACATTGAATTTCATCAAATTTATAATCTATATTTATAAAAGGTTGCTTTCTTTTTAAGATATTACTAATAGTCTTTTGCTTACCCTTACTCATAGCCAACTCTTTTTTATTAGTAAACTGCTTGTATCTACTTAAATGAGTGCGTAAGGCACTTGTTTCATTTACCCCAGTATATTTAAAAGTTTCATAACAGTAATGACATTTGGCCCTACGAAGTCCATTCGCATCAGGTAGATCTAATGACATGTGTTCCCAAACATTAGAACTTTGTCTCTTATTCTGGGATGATGCAGATGGAAGAGATGTACGAAAATTACCCATAGAAGGTTAGGTTCCCTCATCATTAAGATTACGCTTCTCTTCATCTACGCCATTCATATCAAGTTCTTGTATATCATCATACACTGGAGAACTCATGCTTTGTCCTTCAAGTTAAGACATCTGAAATAAATAATGTGAAATAATGTCTTCTAATATCATCCGAACCAATTTAAGTTTCCTTCTCTCATTGTAATATAGTTAGAAGAAAATAATACATATGCAATTGTCAAAGTTCACATAATTTACCAAAATTAAATAAATATTATTGAGAACCACAAAAAGCAACCCTACCAATTCAAAAATAATGCCTACAAGGACTAACATATCCTCTAAACTTGATGAGAGTTGATCCACATGATAAAACCTATGATCTTATAGAGAGTGTAGGAATTATTATAAATAAAATTATTCTAGCATTATAGTCATTGAGATTTTGCAAGTTTCCTTTTGTCTTCTGAACTTTAAATAGGAGATAAGTAATCTATATTTACAATTTCAGAGTGGATCTGAATAATCAATAATGCTAAAATTTCATCAAACAAAGGAGACACCCCTTCTAAGACCCTTATACACACACATACACATACTTAGTTACGTAAATATATACAAATTAAAGTTGAAACACTAAGTTGTTATATTTTAATTTTCAAACATTAAGCTTAAAAAAAAATGAAAATTCAGCAATAATTTGTCCTTTGTTTTACAATCCATATTTTCATTATAATTCAAGTGAAATATTATGAATTCATGACCTTAAGACCTTTGCCAAACAATTTTTTCCATAAGGCAATACTAGAGCTTGGCATCAAATAAGATTGTCATTCTTAGGTTGAGAATTCTCCAAATTGATCATCTTACATGGTGAAGGCATAAAAAGAATGGATCTTTGAAGCATGTTCCATGAACAAATCGTATTACATGCCTATAACAAGTCAAAATACATTATTGTTTCAATTCAACAACAAACAACGTCTAATCACATTCCCATTTAGAACGTGCTAAGCATATTATTGAGAAATTCAAAATTTAAAAAGAGAAAGTACAAACACCCCATTATCCTGTTATTGTAAAACAAATCTGGAATGTAGGTTCTAGAAAAAGGAAGTAAAAAGGCTATAGTGAATATCAAAAAGAAACTACACAACACAACAAGCAAAAATCAATTCACAACTTACTTAGATCAAAATCACCAATGCCCCCTTTGACTTTGACAATTGATAGATAAACTCAAAAAACCTAAAATGCATATAAAAGAATTATGAAATATTTCTAAGTTAGTTTTAATCCAAATCAAAAGAGAAATGACTAGATGAACGCATACAGGAATAGATTCAAGAGTGAGAAGTAAAAAATCACTTCACGTTGGTCCTTATAAAGATATTGGAGTTGTGGTTGTGTGTTTTCTATTTTGAACTTTGAAGAATTGAGACTAGACAAAGGATAAGAAGATAGAGGAAGAAGAGGTATGCATATAATGGGATGGGTTAGGGTTTAAGAAGACAATTTTTTTTTTTTTTTATGGTCAAAATGAAAAGAAAGAATTCAAAGTTAGTGTACTTTGTGCTACTATGTTAGATTGGTATAAGCCACAGGCTTATGGACCATAATTTTTTCTTTTCAAAAATCAGTTCAATTCAGATTGCTATGTCGAACCAAACCACGAACCGATACATGAAAACCGAATCGAACCGATAAGCAAACTACATGTAAAAAAATCAAATTTTCAATTTAGTTAAGTTCAATTAACGATTCACAATTTTTTCACCTAGCCCTAATAACAACAAAGTTACTCATAAACACGAAGATCACATAGAAATCATATTAAGCTATAAGAATTCACTTAAGTGAATTAAGGAAAGGTATTAAAGAGAAAAGTAGAAAATTGTCTAACTTGGATCTTGAATGTGCTCTCAAATCTGTGTATTCAAATTTACCTTTTGAATTTGGCCCCTGCCATGAAATCCCATCGTTTCCTCTTCTCTTATCTAATCTTGCAATTTAGCTTGTCTAAATTGAATTAGATAACTTTTTAAGCATCAAACATATATTTTCATAGTCTTAAAATACTTATCAGCAAGGATTCTAAGCCTAAACATCACTAATTCCATATTATACTCATATCTTTTAAGAAAATATGCTTATATGGAATAAATCTTTAATTTCATATAAAGTTTCTTAGAAACATACCTTGATTAGTCTTAGATTAGGCTTAAACCTACTAAAACTTCAAGAAAACTTAAGGATACGTAGCAACTTCTATAATAAACTCCCATGTTAGTTTCTTTCTCTCCTCCCAAACACGGGATAGATGCTAGTCATTCCTAACTTTATACCCAATTACTATAGTTAAAACTTCTTTTAGAATCTATGTGGGATTTTCTTTTGTCACCAATAACCTACATAAGTTTCAAAGATCTTGAGAATGATTCCTTATAAGAAACTCAAAGAAAGTGGTGGTGTAATAAGATGGTAGATGTCATTCAGGAGGAAGAGAAGATAGAGTGCAGTAGATTTCTTTCTTCATTTTCCCTTCCCTTTTGCTTTTCAAGTAAGCTAACTGATTCTTTTAAGAGTTTTTGAAGGTAACAAATCGTAGATATGAGAAAAACGAGGAAGAGTGAAGAGGAAAGCCTTTATATAGATGATTTGGTTCATTGTATCTCGTCTTAATCTCATTAGTTGTCCAAGTATAATGAATATTTAAAGGATAAGTAACTTAAGAGCTAAGTTATCTATAGTTGTATTTATCTTTTTTATTTTTTTATCTTATCCTTATCCAACAATTAATCATATCTTTATCCATTATTGATCTTATCTTTATCCATGATTGATTTTATCATCAACAAAATTATTCATATCCTTATCTTAATTTTCATTGTTATCCATTTCCATCTCTGTTCTTATCTACTTTCATCCTTACCTATTATCATCCTTATCCACTTTCATCCTTATTAACTCTCAGCACATTCATCCTCATTCATTTTCATTCTTATCCACTTTAATCCTTCTCCATTCTTATACTTATCCAATTTAAGTATTATCTGCTTTGATCCTTATCTACTCTTATCCATAACAACTTTTACTTATATCTATTTTCATCCATATATAATCTAATCCTTAACTACTGTCATCCTTGTACACCTCGTGCTTATTCCCTTTTCAACCTTACTCACTTTCACCTTAATATGTTTTTGCCTTTATTTACAATAATCCTTATCTATTTCTATTACTGTCAACTTTCTTTCTTATCCACTTTTGCCCTTCATCCACTTTCAATTTTGCTCGCTTCCATCCTCATCCACTTTTGTCATTTTCCACTTCCATCTTTAACCGTCATTATTATCTATTTTTACTCTTATCTACTTTCATCTTTATTTACATCCATCCTTAGTTACATCCACTGTTATCTACCTTAATGCTTAGTCATTCCTATCGTTATCTACTTTCGTTCTTGTCTAAATGCATTTCTAATTGGCAAAGTGCTTAATAACTATTAAACATAAGATTACTTAATGACTAAGTAACTTAAGAAGAAAGTAACGGTTACTTCTCAATTCAGCAAAGGTCACTTATTAATTAAGTAAACATATGGGGTTATTTAATGTCTCAGTAATGGAGAAGCCGATTTGTCCATTCAAACTTAAGTCTTAAAACAATTTTTACAAGGTTTTGTTAGTCTAAAAATTTAGGTCATTATAGATCTAATACTGTTTCTCATCATCTTGTCCTCACTTAAGAGAATTCCTTACCCATAATTTAAATTGATGACATAGCTAAAAAATTTATTTATTGTTTCTTACTCAATTATATTTGTTCAATGCAGTACTATATTGTATGCGATTCTCTAAATTTTTATATAGTAAGGTAATATCTAAACTTAATGCAAAACAAAATACCTCATTGCCAATAGATATTATCAACCAAACATGATAGAAGATTATATAAACTATGAATTAACCATGAACCAAAACCAAGGCAATACAATAATGTTAATTTACCACTTCTTCGTATAGGTATCCTTCCATAAACAAGCCTAATAGTTTCTTAAGACCTTAAACTCAGCTAGATTTTCTTACAATCACCTATCATGGAGTTATGAAGATAAGCTAAGATTATTGGTTTCCTCTCTTTGACCCTATCTGCCCATCTCAATAGTTAAAGTGCACGTGCACCACCAATCACACGAACAATTTCAACAACTCCAATAAGAAGAAGGGAAGTAATTAGTTGACAACACTCATCAAGTGTTTGCTAATGATCATGAAGTCTCCACCAATAATATAAGAGAATAAAAGCCAACATCCTCCTAACAAATGGAAGATATAACTTTTGAAGTGACGAACATATTAACAGCAATATAAGCAGCAAATACTAAGATTGCTAACTATTCTTTAGGAAAGCAATTAGATAATAAACAAAACACTAAGATAGCATTTGATTAATAGAATTGGATAGTATAAGGAAAAATAAATAGCACGTTACAAAGGGAATTCAGACAATAAAACCCTTTGCACCACTTTTGATGTGTGATATAGATTTTTTGTGACTAAAAAAATTTTAAAAAAAATCATTCATATTTCAAATTAAAACAAAGTTCAACATTGTAATGTGGGAACTTGGTGTAGAGTTAATTTTAAATTTCAAAGATCCATTTCATTTATACTATAGATTTTTGTACCATCAAATATATGGTACAAATTTTTTAATTTAATCCAGTACCTAGTCTCTTTTGTCTAGTTATTTTTTGCCAAAATACAAGCCAAATATTGAATTAAAGAATTATTCACTGTCATACCATAAGAATATGGTAATCAAATAATACCTAATGGAAAATAATGAAAATTTTTTTAAATTCCATAAAAGGAAAATAAATGGAAAGAAAAATGTCCTAAAAAGCTGTATTATTTACAAATGGCATAGCATCAATATAAGCTTTGTACTTTAAGAATGCATCAAGGAGATTTTATAACCACCATCCACTATCCCAGAGGAAAAAAAAACTATTGTTATATGTAAATTTGAAAAATTATAAAATTAAATGCAATTTGATTATATTAAAAATGCCAAGTTAGATCATTGATCATTTGAAATATTTGCCAATTGAAATGGAAAAAATACATTGAAAGGATCAACTTTTTTTTTTCCCTATTTTTTTGTTTTAGGATTTTATTTTTTCATTTTTTTTTCCATTTCACGACCTAAATTCTTAAAAATGAATAAAACTAAGTTTTTTTTTTCGCATTACTAGTGTCATTAAAAACCATATCTTGAAGAAACAAATATATATATATACATATATAAAAGCATAAGTCATAAATGAAAAACAAATAAAAATATAGATCCTAAAAGGGGAAAAAAAAAGAAGAGAAAATTATACTTTTTACTTTTAGTCCTCAAACTTTTTCAATTTTTCTAATTGAGCTCTCAAATATTTATTTTTTCTATTTCAATCCTCAAAGTTACTAAAAGTTCTTAAAAAAGTTCTTCGTTAATGAAAAAACTATTGATTCACTAATGGAAGATTTTTTTGTAAACTTTTAAAAAGTTCAAGGGTTAAAATAAAAAAAAATAAAAGTTCAATAACTCAATTACCAAAAATTGGCAAAATTTGAGAACTAAAAATGTAATTTTTCCTTTAAAGAAAGACATAACCCAATTGCATGTTAATCATTCTTCTACTGAAATTAAGAAATTAAGGCTTGAATTTTCAATCTTATGATCATAGAAATTCTGGATGACTTTTCCTTTTTTTTCCTCACTTTTGTTTGTAAAATTATTTGAAACAAAGCAAAAGAGCTAAATCCTGTTTAACAAAGAGAGACCGACATGACATTGCCCTCAGCCAAAACAAGTAATAAGTTTGTCAGACATCCCACCAATCTACACGATACACATTTGGATAGGCAGGGCTCCTAAATCAAAAGCTCCACCACCTTCTTTTTTTTTTTTTTTTTCCTTTTTTAGCAAAAAGAAAAATGTTCCTTACGATTGCTTAATGAACACTCCTACTGGACAGATTATTAAAAGGCACTACCTCATTAAGCTCTCTTAACAATGAACACAGATTCATTTAAAATCAGCAGATGCAATGACAAAGGAATCGACTAGACTAGTAAGAAAAGAACAATGATTAGATCTCCATTCATATCTTGCTAACATAAGCAATAGGATTCAACCTATGCCTACTGTTCACTACAAGTTCACAGCTTCATAATTGCTGACAAATAATACAAAATGATGCTTGTCTGGACAAAAAAGAGTTGGTGCATCAATTCATCTCGGCCAGGCATTGTGATGAAAGCCAGAGAAAGGACGACTGGCAAGTCAAACAACACTTGCTCACTTTCAATCAATTTCCTGTCCCACCATATGAAGATTTTCTTACATGGTAGTCAAGGAGTATCTACTCTCTTGACTAATGAGAGACCTGATCTATATATAATCAATTTACCTTTGGCTTCAACTGAGAAGCCGATTCACAAATTATTTAACTTTTGATTCTCTCAGGTGATCCGAAATTGCATTTGGAATTGAATTCTATGACCAAAGGCCTCGCTCACATCAACTGCCACGTTTGAAGTGCACCCTGTTAAATCTTTCAGCATAGGATGGGTACTTCGATCTGATATATGCTCGAAGGCACTTTTGATATGAGAAGTCTATCCATACTCCATCAGTTCTAACAACAAACAGACACCTTGACCGTCTAAATTGAGGATGTCGATCAACCTTCAAGCACAAAAAGAAAAAGTCATGGAATGACCCAAAAACTTGTATTAGATTTGTGCGATTTCTTGATTTAAATAAGTACTTTCATCACCCAAAAGAAAAAAGAAAAGAAAAGAAATTCGCCAAGAAAATCTTAATAAATTTCTAGAAATTAACTCAAAAGCAATAGCATTGAAGGTCAGAAGCATATTACAGCCGGTCACAAGTTTACAGTGATGAAGTAACAATTCAGTTCTGTTCGCAGGAAGTCACTTTGGTTCCACACTCAAAAAAAGTAGAATAGTAAAAGGGACAGTGTGGGTGGGGGAATGGGGAATTTACTAGTAAGGTGAAAAAAATTGACTGAAAGAGTCTGCAGCAAAACCTCTTCTGGTCCACACACACATCAGACAAAACCAATTATGCATGTGAAGGGAGAAAACATCAAAAGCTAGTGGCAGAAACATCCATCAATAAATGCTTGCTTTCTCCTGTTTTAATGAAAAAAAAGGAAACGAAGAAAATATTGCTGAAAGTTGATTTTTTAAGGCTTGTAATGACAGTCAAAGACAGGACTGCAAAGTCAACACAGAAGTTGACTTAAAGTTTCAACCAACTAGTGAGGACAATCTGACTCCTTGTATTTTTCACCGCATCATCGGTTCACTCCCTGTTCTTCACAAGAAGATTTGAAAGACTATTCAAACGATGTCTCCCCAAACCACTTAGTCGGGCAGATGTCTCCTCAAACCCTCTATAGCAAAGCGGGACTGTACATCTACATATATATATATTTTGGGGTAAGTAGGTAGGGACTAGGGTTATTGTATTGTCAGAAATTTAGCTACTACTTAAACTATACGATAACGATTAGTATCACCTGAGGTTCTAGAAGCACAATTTAGTGACGCAAAACTATACTAGAAGGATAACAAGAAAACCTATCGTCAAGTGTACTCTCGAGTATATCAGCATAAAAGAATATCAAATCCAAACTTCCGTCCTCAATATATTTTTAGCAGTATTTTTCATTCTACAGAAGAAAAGGAATTTTGTGAATCATCTGTATGAAGTGAAGCCCTCGTGAATGAGTCGTCAACCCTTTCAGATAAAACCCAGTGATATGACCTCTTTGCTGTTGAGCTGGTTATATCAAAGGAAATCGTTTCTTGGTTCACACACTTGCAAGCAGCAACAAATCACTCCAGAAACCAATGAGGTGGCAAATAGCTTGTTTAGAGGAACAAAGCCCTTGGAACAGAAAGCTTCCCATAAAGTTATTTTTTCTTTTTCATAGAAATGGCAGAAAAAAATAACATTACAGGTAAGGGGAAAATAACGTCACTGCAAAAGATGGTAAATGTCATTAAAGGAGGGCAAGGCCTATAGACAACAGATCAGCAGTGCCTTAGCACAGTGTAATTAACACAATATCATGATCAGGTATCTCTCCAAAGTTTAATCGAAACTGGATATAGAAAATATCATGGAACCTCTTATGCCATTTTTTCTCCAGTATAATTATAAAATAGACATGGGCGTGGTAGGATCTGACCCCTGCCCGGCCCAGAAACACCCCATCTAGGCCCAAGATACAGCCCAAACACGTGAGGGACAGGTCCAGATACAGTGCCAGCCCCATCAGGGATGGGCCTCTTACAAGGCCACTATTTTGGCCCATGGACCCAGCGGGTCCTAACCCCAAGAAAAATTAACTAAAAAAATAAACCATAAAACTAAACCATAGTAAATATTTAAACTTCTTCCATATGAATCTAGAAAGAACCTCTCTCATTTAAAACATCAGATGTGCTGCCCCTAACAACAAAACACAAAAAGTAAATAAGCCTCTAGAGAGTTTTCCTTATTTAATAATATTTAACTGATTTTTAACATCCCTTTTAGTTTTTTTCTTTGGTCTTGCATTGCTAATATCACATTATGGTTAATAGGCTAATACTACTTGATTCTTGGACCCAAAGTTATTGAACTTACAATGTAGGAATTTCCCAAAAAAAAAAAAGAAAAAATAGTAATAATAACAATAGCAATAATAATTTGGCACCTAATGGGTATAAGACCGAAGTCTGGCCTACCAAGGCATGGAGGGTCCAAGATCTGCCTTAGGCCCATCCCTCATCCGAGCCATTGCTGGGCCCTTTAAATGGGATCATGGACCCAGTAAGTCCCACTGGGTTAAGTACCTATGACCCCGTTAATTATAAACGAATAACTTGCTCCAATCTTGGTTTATAACCTCCAAAGCTCATTAGAAAAGCATCATTATTTATATTCAAAAGGATTTATCACCACCAAATTACTTTTAGGGCAAAATGATTCAAACATGAAGGGAAAAACCCTCTTCTTCACATATCCTCTAAAGTGAACTACATGTCAAAAAATTTTATCAGATAGAGCACTTTTTTGAAGATAAAATTGATTGAGCAAATTGTATTATATCCTCAAATGAACAAGCAAAATACTTCACCAGATGAAAACATATTCCATCCTTGCCATGAGATCGACCTCATGTTAGCAAGTAAATTGTCATTTACTTTTATTAAAGCAACCAGTCAAAGGCTATGAACAAACCTAGAATTTAGAAAGACAGGAGTAACTTTCAACTCTCTTTGGGCATAAACATATAACCTATGTGCTAGCGCTTGACCTAATAGGGGAGGTAAGATTTTTTTGGTTAGTGATAAAAATACAGAAAAATTTATTCCTCCCAGTGAACATTCCATTTTTTTCCCTACCGAATTCAGTTATATAATGTTACATAGGAATAGGCACAGCTTTAAGTTTTTTACTTGATGGCCAACATTCAATCTACTCTTAAAAATATTTGAATGTTCAATTAAGCCTATATAGTAGAGGATAAGAACATCCAAAAAAAGAGTAGGGAGATGACAAAAAAGGAAGAAAAAATGAGGAAATTCAGAGAGAAAGAGAGGAGAGAAGACAGCCAAAAAGGAGAGAAGACAGCCAAAAAGGAAAGAAAAATTAAAGGAAATGCAGAGAGACGGGGGAAGAGAAGACAGGGGCACTGGTACCAAATGATAGAGAAATGAAATTCTTTTGGTAAACAATAGAGAACAGAATTTTTGAGAGGGAGAAGGCAAAGATAGAAAGGAAGAGGAAATGGAATAAGGGAAATTCAAGGAAAAGAGAAATCACTGATCCCATAATCAAGTTTGTCCTCTATATGATTGTATAAAACTAAATACTGAAACTATAATCACTAGAGTCAAGCAAGCAAAGGGGTGAACAGAAAAGGGGGGGAAAAAAAAAGAAAGGAAGAAAGAAGAAGAGAGAAATAAGAGAAGAATAAGAAAAACAACTCACTTGTACGCCTAATATAATTGGTTTGTAATCAAACCAAAAGTAACAAGTCCTGACATAATGAACTTAATGACAATTATTGATGACCGATAGCCAAAAAACTAAACTAATAAAGCTTACTTAAACTAAATATCCTTATTTAACCCCGCATCACCGTACCATTTTCAAAGTTCTTGATTCAGTCTGTTTGCACATGTGGGGTGCCAAGTGACTGGCAGAAATAGCCATTGTGCGATATGAACTGAATCTTAAGTTTTTCAAGAGAATTGAAGTTCAGTTGAACATTTGTAGAGCTTAACAATGGTGAAAAGTTTTGGGGCTGAAAGTGCATTAATTATATCAAATTTGTAATTTTATTATTTAGCAAGTCATCACTTCAGTGTACCTGAACTTCAACTAGTAATCAATTATTTCAACAATCAATACAAAGAATTCATATATGGTTGCTATATAACCAAGATTTCTATTAACTTTCCTGTTCGAGTAATTAGCAAGAAAAAGAATACATTCATGCATTGAAAGAAGAAATTTCTAAGAAATACATTTCATGCGTTGAAAGAAGAAATTTCTAAGTGATGTAGTAATATTTTTGGTTCTGGTAAAATATTTCACTGGATGTACATGTGCATATATATTGGCAGGGTAAGCCTTCAAAGAAGATGCATTATAGAGAATAGATGTCCAGGAAGATATCCTAGAAGAAACAACTAAGATGGCATGCCTCCCTTCATCAAGCTCTAAGTTGTTATCCTGTGAACTTATTCAACTAATAACACTCAGACCTTAGTCCCAATAAGTGGTATAGACCATATGATTTGCGTTGCAAACTTGCAATTGGACTTATTCGAGCAATAAAGAAACTTCTCTATCTCTATCCGTGGATCAAGAAAACTTAGAATTTCCACTGCGACCTTTCCATTTGGAGAAGAGATGTATTGGTAAATAAGTTTACAATTAATTCACATTGCCTAAACACCATCATCAGCTGCTAACTTAATAGCAATTACAGGTGTACTTGGAAAACCATCAGCAGCAAATATAATAAAATTCAGGGAAGAAAGAAAGGAGGAAGAGAGTTACTGGCAAAGCAAACATAAGCCACTAATACAGCAGAATTCTAAATGATGGCATAATTCCTTCCTTTCAGGGGGATTTGTATCAATTTAAATACATTGCATGTACAACACTATTGATCCAGTGGTTTCCGTAAAGATTCAACTGATTAGTAAGTTTGACAGCTAAAAAAACAGTACTTTGTGAAATTTTTCCAGTCATTCAAGCATTTTAGCAGATCCAGTAATCCTTAATCAAGGACTAGATGGGAGTCAAAATTACTTCTCATGCCCTTTCTCCTGAATAAAACTCTTGTTCTGCAAGATGCAGAAAATTTAAGATGGCAAAACCATGAAAAATTTGAAATTTTTTCCCCTTTTTTCAGTTTTTCTTTTTTGTTTTTTGCACAAGCGAGCAGGGGCTGAGGCTTCTAGATTATTATACAGCATCGCAGGTCTTGTCATCAATCCAAACTTATACCAATTAGCTGTTATAAACTCAATGCATTTAACAATCTTCCATTCTATCCCACCAGCACCTGTACTAATTTTGCAGAAATTCTAACAGCATCTCTCTATGAGACAATGACAATTCATGGAATACCGTGCTATTATCATGAAATAGACCTAAACCTTATATATAAAAATTAGACAAATCATAAGGGCCAAATTTCATGGTGGAGCATCTGCTTCATAACTTTGACTTAAACATGGAAGACACTTGAGATAATGTTCTACACATCTTCAAGTTTCTTCATCAGGTACAGCAGGGGTTAAAACTGCCTATTATTTGACAATGGATGCCATGGGTATTAACTGAATTCAACTTAGAATCTCAATATACTGCAGGAAATTAAAGAAGAGCACAGCTCAAATGGTCAGATCGGCTGATTAATCATGGGAGAGCCCAAATGACTACATTGCAGAATACTCAACCACAAAAATGGTTTAATTTTTCATTAGGCCTATTATTTGAGAGTGGATGCCATGGTACTGATTAAATTCAGCATGAATTCGACTTAAAACATTATATTGTGCAGGAAATCCAAAAAGAGCACTGCTGAAATGGTCAGATCAGCTGATTTATTAAGGGAGAGTTCAAATGACTACTGTTACTATTTATCTGGACTGGATGCCACAAGTGGAGAAGTAAAAACATGCTTCTCCACTATACATAAAAGATGCACACGAAAGAGAACTGAAAATATGCAAGCTTAATCAAAGAAGTCTGTCTCATCAGTAGAGGATAAAAAAGCAATTAACTCCATGGAGCAACCAATATTCCAGTCCAAATCACCAAAAGGACAACCTGGTAAACATTATTTTGGGCAGCAAATTGATACTTCGACTCCCACATTGCAGGGATGATATGAGCAGATTAAAACTAATTAATAGTAAACTGCAATGCTCTTCTACTTTCATGACTTCCAAATATCAACTCGGGAAATAGATAAAGCAAGTGATCGTACCATAATGCAATTGAGTCCACAACCAATTTTGTCCTCAGAATGTGGATGATAAGCTAGAAGCTTTTCAACTACAAATCTCTCATCATCGGTGGAAAGACATTCCCCATCCAAATACCTGGCAACAATGCAGGAAGAAAGGGAAGTTACATCATTCACAATGCACAGCATCTTGGTTGTAACAAACTAACCTCTCCACCATCATAAATCCACATGAAGCCTAAAATAAAATGCGTACACTTCTCACTAATTTTATTTAATCTTTGGGTAAATTCCAGTATTTAACGCTATTACCATGAAATAGAGTTCATGTATTAGTAGAGTATAAATGAATTGAGTGACTTAAAATCAACTCAATTTTAGCTCACCCTTTACTCGAGTTCAATTCAACTAAAGTCAATTAAGCTAATCTAAAACTAAAGCTCCTTAGGAGACAGGTTCGAAAGTCTAAAGAGAGTCAGATTATATCCAAAGTTTAAACTTTGCTTGGATAAGTATAATGCATGATAGAAAGTGGAAAGAGGATGAAGGTTGGATAAGTATAATGCATGATAGAAAGTGGAAAAGAGGATGAAGGTGGAGGTAGGAAAAAGAAAAGGTTTTTCTCTTGGTTGGACATGGAAGGATTAGAAAATTAAGGGAAAATTTTGATAGTAATTGAATGATATGATATTTTTCTGAACTCCAAGTTTGTCCCTAAATAAATATATCAACAAATTTCTAGGCAAACTTCAAAATCCTCCCAAAATCACTCTCTACCACTTTACCGAACAATGCATAAATCAACCTCAATCTTCTATAAGTTTATTTCAAAGTAATAAATTTTTTTTTAATAGAAACAAGTATGAAAGAATTTGATCAAAGTCAAATTCAAGCTCGTATGATTCCACTCTAAGTGCAAGTTGAGCTTTGTACTTTCCTATCAAACTCTATGTTGTCTCATTTCAATTATACCCCTACTAATGAGCATGCTTCTTCACTTAGCAAGCAAATCTTATCTCAATTAAGGAAAACTAATTACAAAAATGTAAACTTGGCTTGTAATGGTCGACACACCACTATATACTGACTAAACCTACAATGATAGAGAAGGGAAGGGCTGTGCAACTAGAATTAGTTAGGAGCCCCATTCTACGGTTGTGGAGGTGGTGATGATTCATAGGGATGTAATTAAGTCAAGTTAAACTACTATAATATTAAGCTTGAGTTCGAGCTCGACCTAAAATCTTGAAACTCAAATTTGGCTTAAGTTCGACTAAACTTTAAATTTTAAGCTCAAACTCAACTCAAAAATATATATGGCAAACTCAAGTTCTGCTTGATTAAACTCGAATTTTTTTTAATAACCTCAAACTCACTTACATTTAAAAAAAAAACTAAAAGAAATTAAAAATTATACAAAACTCAATTATACTCACAAGTTTGATGAGCTTAATATTTTAAAACTAGAGCTCAGTTTAATTTGCTACTTGAATAGTCGAATAGCTCTAAATTGAACTTGAACTCACCTCAATTATCACCAAATCAAATTTAAGTAAAATTCAAGCTGAACTTGAGCAATTTACAAATCAACTTAGTTCATTTACACCTCTAGGGTATGATGTTAGGTGGGTAGATATTGGTTGCGGTGGAGAGGGTGAGAGCAATGCTCAAAGCAATGACCATTAAAACCACCAAGATTAGATAATTATATCTTATAAAATTCAAATTATTAATATATCATAATGAATTTTTTCAGTTATGAATTTATGTATGAAGACGAGTTTCTAGCTATCTAAATGAACTGAATAGACCTTTCATTAATTAAAAATCGAGTCTGCATTACTTATCAAATCGCACTCTTTAGATTGCATGTATCTTCTAGTATCAATTGGTACCTATGAGACTCGATGAGCCAATCCACAAAGGCAATTTCTCAATAGGTTCCCTAGGCAAAGATGGATGGTGAAGGGGAGAAAAGGATAAAACTTAAATTTCCATCTCACCATCTTAGTCAAGCTCCAGGATATAACAAAACCTCCATCATTCCAATCTTTTTCTATCCTAGTATCCTATGCTTTGGTTGATACAGTAGAACATATTCAAAGCCATTTTGACATGATCAAAGTCTAAATACAATGCTCAATAACTTCTTCCAACTTATTGAATAACCAAAAAGAAAACTTTTCCAACTTATCTCAATAACCGCAAACCAAAACTATTAGGTTGAATTATAAAATTTCTAATGAACTTCTTTTACTACTAAAAGACAGTTTATAATAATTCTTGACTACCAAAAAAGAAGGTTCCTATTATCTTCAAAGTCGATGCTAAAATCAAAGCCTTGGACCCATTCACAAACACTTCACAAAACTCTATGCACCTTCCTAATCCTTTCTTTTTTTTTTTCTTAACCTCCTTGAATATTTTTCCAATAATCCTTTTCAAAACATTGTAAACGTGTTAACAAGGTAAAATTAAGCTAAACAAAATCAGCAGCCAACCCATCTAGAATGAGCAGCTTATCACTGGCCTCTTCAATTTAAGATAAAAGTCCTCCCAGCTGATTCTGCTAACCTCCATAAAGTAATGGCAAATTCAATGCCAACTGTTGACATATCAAAGACCCATTGAAGCATTCACCGCCTTGTATCCTATTAACTGGGCAATATTGCTTTTGAGAAACATAAGCTAATGTTTCTTGCATGGAATGCTTCAGGGTATGCACATGTTTATATGGATCAAGTTTACACTAAAAGAAATGTAATAGCTGTAGCATCAACAAAAGCATCTAAATTTGCTGCAAAAATTGAGCTTTCACATTTTCAGCCTCAAGTACTGCAGACTGAGCAAGCAATCAAACAATTGATGCATAAGTGCATTCCACCACTTTGTATCTATAAAGCCTCCTATGTAATAAGTTCTATGAAGTAAGACATTACTTCATATAACTAAACAGCCGATACAATGCTGAAAAATGTAAGAAGAATATCTTCAGGAGTGAGTTGATTTTTGTCAGCCAGATGGGCTTTACATACTACCTCAACAAAGAATCTAATAGCAGGTCTTTAAGCTACTGTCACGCATCTTCTCTCTCTGAAAATTTGTTCACAGAAGGGATCAAATATTTTGGCCACATTACAGCCATGCCTTCTTTTGCCTCAAAAGGAACATCCTCTGATCATTTTTAGCAATTTACAGGTAGCTAATCAATTCCCACCACCCCAAGAAAAAAGTAATTAAAACTCACCCAACTATTTATGTGTTCTTCACTCCCATGCAGTTTTAGTTCAATGCCATATGCCTGCATACTTTTTTACTTTCGATTCATGAAATCCTCCATCTCTAGTGTCTGATCTAGCAATTTAAAGGTAGCTAATCAATTCCCACCCACCCCAAGAAAAAAGTAATTAAAACTCACCCGACTATTTATGTGTTCTTCACTCCCATGCAGTTTTAGTTCAATGCCATATGCCCACATACTTTTTTTCTTTCAATTCATGAAATCCTCCATCTCTAGTGACTGATCTAGCTAACATGCTTCCTCCATTATTATCATCCAAGGAAGCTTCAAGAACAGTTTGCCATTCGAACAATGCTCATCTATGATTCAACAATCAAGAGATATTATCCATTTTCATCAAATCCAATCTCCAGCACAACCTAAAATTCATCATTAAGCCATACACAAGCTGCATCGCACCATGGCAGTTTGTTACACCCCAAGTAGATACCATGAGTAACAAGGAAGCCATACTAAAAAGTACAATGAGATCATCTGCTTTCTGAGGAAGAGCTAGATGTTGCTTTAACTAAAAAAGGCAACTAAGAAATGAAAGTCTTGTTTTGTTTCTCAAGGATGAATATAACCTAATTTAGTATAGATTTTGAGTAGAACATGAAATTGCAAGTCTCTCAATATATCTCCGAAACCCAATAAAACCAAGTTATTTTAAATTATTACTGTAACACAAACAAAATTCATCAAAGATTTACACCCCACCCAAACCCCCTTCTTCCCTTAGCAGTGGGGGTGGGAGGGTGGGGAGAAACAAAAAAAAAAAAATCTTTATGGACAATGTTGCAGTAGATGTATCCCCATATTCTACCATAACAGTATTGAAATCATTCTTCTCTAGATCATGTGTTCTCCATTAAAGTACTTAGTATCACCAAAAACTGACAAAGGAAACTTTACAATTTACAAGTTAGTTTCACTTACATCTAAAAGACTAAAAGAATGTCTTAGGCTATGAACCTAATTGTTCCAACCTTTCGATCACCAACAAATTTAATCATCTATATGGCATTAAACAGTGACTAACGATTTCTAGTCACCACTTGTGGCCAAACATTATATTATTTTTCATGATAGAAGATGAAACTGAATCTCTTCAATGACCTTCCATATTGCAATAATCTAATTATATCTCACCTTTGTTCCATGGAAAATGGACAAGCCTACCCAATTGGTAGGAAAACAAATTCAAGGAAACAACACTTCCATCTGAAGAAACTAATTTTTCATGTTTTGTGGAGTTTTCAGAATCATAGTGCATCAGCTATAAGCGATTAACTCAACCAGAAAAAGTTTTTCTTTCCTCATTCAATGTGGAGTCTATGTCCATTGCAGACTATTTTATATGATAAAAGTTAATACAGGCTCCGCAATTTTGTGTTTTGGTATATACATGATTACGATTCTATCTGACTCTCTCACTTGCTACTATCAGCTAGCACAATCCAACTGCTGCCAGAATTTACAACAATGAATATAACATTTTCACTTTTCCACTAAGCAAAATCATCTAACGTTGTGCTTGCTAACTTAAAGTGAAGAATGGAAATGGATGGAAGTGGAAGAAAATGATGCAAACATGTTCCCTTTGCAGTGTACATCAGTTCTCAGTAATAATGAAAAACTACAAAAGTGCCTCTTACAAAAATTACCAAACAAAGGAAACAAAAACATTTCTCTTCATTTCCTACATTCAAAAATATAAAGTGGGAATTGTAATCCTTTCCTTTATTTCTCTCCATTGCACACATTTCGACTCGTTTCTCGTGATTGAAAAATGGCCAAGCACGGTATATAATTAAAAGAAAAATTAAAAAGAAAGGCAAACAGTTATCTCAGAAAGCACACACCATGTGGGTAAAAAATGAAAAATCACAAATGAAACTTTGCATAGAAAATCATAAGTTTAGAGAGAGGGAGAGGGAATAGAGAGACTGACTTATCGGAGTGAAGAACATCTTTTGTACGCGAAACGACAGGTCTGATATCTCTCAAAATTTCCTCCTCCTTATCTCTCCACTTCCTATAATCAGGATCATCCCACCGGTGATACTTCGGAGGCTCTTTTGTGCTCAACCACACGGTGCCGATACTCTTGCTCTTGTCCTTGTCCGTAGAGGATAACTCCTCGGAGCTCTGAGTCGACTCGAGCGACGCAGTGCAATAGGCGCGGTGGCGAGGGAGGAGTAATTCTGTAACGGCGCGTAAGTGGATACGTTGGAGGGGAAACGCCCGGACGAACAGAGGTGCGGTGGCCATGTTGTAGAGCACTAGCAGTAGTGGAAGAGGTCGCTGAGAGAGGAGAGAGAAGGAAGAGAAGCTTAGGTTCATGCTGAGAAACATCCGTTTAAAACGATTAGGTACTTCAAGGTGCAGGGGGGATGGAGGAAATCGTGACGGGATTGGTTTCGATGCATAAGTTGGTATCATTACGTCGCTGTTAAAGCACTTAAATTTAACTCCTATTCCATCTTTAATAAAACTAGTAAAAGGTAAACGGCCAGTCGTGAGAAATTTCCTATGAACCATTGAGCCTACAACAGAGAACATTGTGAGAAGGTATCAGGTGTTGTTCTGCATATCCACGTTATTAGTGCTTGAGAATAATATGAAAAATATCAAATAGTTTATTGTTGGATTAAGTTAGTAGGTAAAACTATATTCGTAAATGTTGTAGAGTGGGATTGTAATGTCTAATGTGTTCCACATGTATAGGAAGTAGTTGTTAACTTAGTCTTTCAATCTCATTTAGAGTTTTCTAACGGTTAGAGATCTCCTATAGTTGGACAAGCTTTAGTCTGAGTGTGAACCAATGGCAACTTGTTATAGACTATAAGCCTTATCAAGTTAAGACGGACATAAGGAATCCATGTCCTAAAATCCCTATAAACTATGATAACTCTGATCTTAAACATATTTCATATAGTGATTTTATAGTATTTTCTTTATATTTTTTATTTTCTTTAAAGAAATTGATACTTAATTGAGTAAAATGTTGATTTCAGGGTTAAACGCGTTCTAGGCTCGAAAACGAAGAAAACGAATCAAGTTTTACTCAATTCCGAGTTCAAACGAAGAAGTTATGAAGTTTTGAAGTTGTACAGAAATTTTGCCTTAGTGCAAAAAGTTACACAACCTGGGGACACGACCGTGTTTTAGGCCGTGTCTGGTGACAAAAAATAAAATCCGTGTAATACACATATATAAGGGGATCTTAGGGTTTAAAAGAGAGAGAGACATTACAGAAACGGAGAGACACAAGAGACGAGAGGAGATTTGAGGAGAACATCAATCAAGAAACAAGAACGACATCGATTTCAAGATTAGAGAGATTGTTCATCAAATCAAAAGGGGTTTCCATATTTTATTTCATATTATTGATGAAACTCGTTTTTAGATTCATTATGATAGCTTAGAATTCGAGTATTTAAGATTATGGAACCTAGGGTTTTATGTGATTCTTGGATTGATTTAGAAATTTCAATAAAGTTTCTATTTTTACTTGATTCAATTATGTCGTTAATTATTGATTGATATTTCTAGAATATCAATATATGATATTATGCATGTTGATTGAGAAATTGCATGTGTAATTAGATCTAAGCATAATTGAAGAGAATTACATGTATACTTAGAGATAAGATACATGTTTCTTCCGGAAAATTGATTATTTGTATGAGAATTCATTATACATTAATGCAATTCTAAGTTATATTACTAAGTGAAGAGATTCCGGTAAATAATTTAGAATTAGGGTTAATATGCTTGAGAAAAAATTTAGCTTTAATTATGAATCCCTCCAATCAAGAATAATAAAAACTAAATTGAATATATTTTAAAAAGGTTACATGTTAAACACTAGGGGAAATAATTCCTAAATACATTATTGCATACTTGAAGTCGTTTGTAGTTTTATTGCTTTCTAATTTGCGTAATTAAGTCACATAATTAGTTTAGTTTATTAATTTCAGTATTTTTAATTCATTCAATTTATCATAATTTTCTGGTTAGATAATAAAGCTAAAGTTAATATTAGTACTCAAAATCTCTGAGAGATCGACTTGGACTCATATCCACTACATTAAAATTGATAGGTGCGCTTGCCTCGTATCAAACTACAACATGCTGTTAATACTGGTGAAAGGTCGAAATGTGTGATCAATTTAATATGAAGGTATCCATGTTAATGCTATCATATCAATATGGTAATGATGGAAGTTCGGGCTGGCGAAAGGCCAAAGTGAAGGCGTCTAAGTTGGCGTAAAGCCAAGGCAAAGACGTCCAAACAGAGTGACATTAGAGCTGAACAGGTGCAACATACCCAAATAGATTGCCTTTAAGGCATAGGTGAGGGCGACAGTTTTATGGCAGAATACAAGAGGTTGGACCTCCTTGGCCATCGAAGGGCAAGAGTAGTAAGCCCTCCGTCAAGTCAAAGTAAAGCACATATATGCTAAGCTGAATGGGCAAAGACATAATGGCTTGAGCTAGGTGCTCCGAATCGAGGCAAGACTATAGTAAGTTGTATGTCTCGTGGTCGAATCGCAGAGTAGAAGAGTTGAGTAGATGGGACCAAACTAAGCTGACCATTACCAGAGTAGATACAATCTATTTGATATGAGACATGGTGCTATTGGAATATCGAACAAGTTTTCTCATAGAAGTTGGGGGGGGGGGGGGGCGCTCGAGGAAACTCTACAAAAGTAATTTTTTGAATTCTTACTTTTTAGCCACCATTTTCAGTACATTTAATGCGATGTGATTAGTGTCTTGTCACAACAAACTTGCGTACAGTTGCATGTGTTTTGTCTTTTAAATGTAGCCGTCCGATTAAAACTAACTCCATGCATTGGCATCGCAATATTTCAAGAGATTTGTGTTTATACGAATCTCTATAACCACCAATACACTTTCCAAAGCATTTGATCTATAAATACCACAATTGTTTAGAGAGAAAGCATCTTTTCGCAACTTCATTGCTTTCTCATTGCAAAATTTACTCTCTCTTTTCATCAATCTTCTTCGAAATTCTTTTTCTTCAAAGTTCTTCATTCCTTTTTGCTTCTTCATCAACATGTCGAACGTAGATGAGATGCCATCAAATGCGTCAAAGTACAACATTACTAACTGTAAAAACCACAAGTAGTTATCCTCCCCTGGAAGGAGAAGAAGAAGAAGAAGAAGTCACATTGCTGCGACAACTAAATAATGCTACTAGGATGGTAGTAGAGGTACTGGATAGGACAAGGCTTATCAATACCATCCCAAAGGACATTTATGTATACACTCCCTTGCCAACCACTAGAGATTTATTTGAGGCACCTAAGATAAGTGAAGATTTAAGCAGTCGAGTTAATAGGAGCAAGGTCTCTACGCTCTTAGGTTGGACAATACGACTGCCAAAGAGGGAGGAGAGGATGCCTTTGTTAATAAAGAGGCATTTTGCCATATTTGAGAAGTGTTTAGAGTATAGGTAGCACCTCTCTCTAAGCAACTTTGAAAAAAAGCGCTTCAACTTTCATCAATGCAATCGACGTAAGTCCTTCCTAATGGGTGGAGGGTGTTGAAGGCCTTATAGGGACTTTGCAAGTACTTAGCGATAAAAGCTACCACCAAGCTCTTTAACCACTTCTACAAGTGGAAAAGCTTAAGTAGGTAATCGTATCTCTAGCATCATTTGGGAAGAAGCTGTTTTATGGCCTCGCAAACTTTATTAAAGGCTAACAGGGCAACTATCTGGTGTTTAAGCAACTAGAGGAGGCAAACTTCTAGACAAGATGGACCGAATTGGTTTAAACTAAGGCCCAAAGGGAGCTTAGGTCTAGCAATGCTGAGGCTACGAAGGAGATTCAAGCCTTTATGGCCCTCAAACATTGGCAACGAAATAAATACAGTGAAGACAGTAAAGAGATACTTCAAGTATTTAATCTCCGATCTCTACCTTAACACGAAGAAGGCTGTGTTGAAGAAGTGGACAAAAGGTATAAGTTCGTGTTTTATTAACAGCTTTATCTGTCATGCTAGTATGTATAAAGTTATGCTTTATCTGATGTCCTTTTTAAGAGAGAGAAGAGGAGGATCTTCCTTGTCCGTGTTAGTCACAGTGGAGTTGGTGAATGGTGGTGCTTTGTACTTTTGTCTTTGTGTTGTTTTTCTTTTTCTTGATCGCTCATTTGTTTCTTTATAGGCAAGAGATTGGCTGGAGAGATTCCTTATTCCTTGATAGTTGAGTTGATGAGGCATCGCCAGGCAAGGTTGAAGTTGACCATAAAGGCCTCCAACCTTAAGTATAAGGCCGTAGCTAAGGTCAAGAGTTAAGGAGACCAGCAAAGTCTAGTCAACTGCTTTACCTCAGGGGATTCCTCTTGGTCTTCGAACAAAGCGTTAGCTATCGAACTTATAAGTATAGCCCTTCCTTCCACTGCCTCCATCCCTACCTTTGTACCTATTACCATGGAGGATGAACCTATCGACATTGACGAGCCGAACGTAATAATGCTTGCCCCTCCTAATAGGGGTGAAGAAGAAGAGGCCAAAGCTAGCACCCATCCAAAGTGGTTAAGTAGAAAAGAAAGGCCCTTGAGACTACTAGGGAAATGGGGCCTAAGCCAGTAGAAGCCAACAAGGAAGGTGCCCTTGAGCTGGATGGCTTGGTTTGAGTGGTTGATGGCTCATCCCTACAAGTGTATCGATGAGTTTAGGGATGAGTTTTTTGATGTCCTTAACAAGTTCATGTTCTTAGGGATCGAGCCGAACTTATTTAAGAACCTGCTGTATGTCTCCCATAATAAGGAGCTCTACCTTCACCAATCCAAGGCTGAAAACAAAAGGACTAGGGGGAAGCTCCTAAGGCCGAAGTAGGAGATTTGAGATAACGACATTACATTGCAACACCAAACTCTTAGCTATCAAGTCTCAATAGGGTCTTACACCCCTAGTGACTAGGCTATCCTCGAGCAACTGTTTAGGGTAGGAGGAGGAGATCTTATGGAGATGGCAGGTCACTTAAGTTCACTCATCCAGCAAGTAAGCCTTTGTCTCTTATAATTGATGTGCTTCCTTGTCATCACTAATCTAACCCTAGTTTATTTCATTGCAACACCATGGCCAAGCATTACTATAACTCAATAATTACGACGCCTTGTGGAAAGAGGTAAAGGGATTTTGGGTAGCGTTTTCTAGTGCTAAGAAGGGCTTGAGGGAGGAAGAATCTTCCTCTAGTAAATGTATAGATAAGTTCATCAAGGCTAATTGACGCTTGTGCCACTTTTATGTGCAGATGGCTAAGCTCAAGGTAAGGCCGCAAGATGTAGAGCGGGAAAGGACTACTGTTGAGGAGAACACCACTAGAAGTTAGATGAAGAGAGGAGAGTCAGGGATGAGCTCAAGAAGGAGAACACTAAGTTAAAGGCATCAATCTCTAGGCTATAAACTAAGCTAGTGATGAAGGCATTAGAGTGTGATAGCGCTAAAGCTACATCGTTGGAACTGGTCGATCAAAAGGTTAGGTTAGACCAACAAATAAAGGAACTCTAGAGGCAAGCTTTAGAGATGAAGGAAATTGTCTCCAAATTAGAGAGTAGGGAGTTTCTCAACGACACCGTTACCAAGAAAGCTGTTACTGATTTTCAAATGATAGAACAATGGTTAGAAGAGCTGGAGGACATCTCTATCGAGTGTGTTCGCTATAGAAGGAACAAGGTACTCTCCAATTTTCTCAAACTCGACCTAAGCTTCCTTGGTTTTCTAGATGCCCTAAATTTTTAGGAGAGGAAGGCGGCCCAAGTACGAAAGAAAGAAGCTGCTTAAGCAATTGTTAAGGTCTGAGGTGCCCTTTCTGCTGCTAAGGTTAGATAAGACACTTTTACATCCACTTCTACCTCGGCAACTCAGCTGGAGTTCACCCTTGAATGTGCCTCTAAGGGTAATCAAGGTTAAGGTGATTCTCCTACTAAATCAAGTCAACAACTTTCGACCCCTTCTACAACCCAAAGCTAATCATCTCAAGGGTCATCGACGAACCAGCTCTTTGAGCAGATTAAAACATTAGATTTTTCGAAACTGTTAGAGTTTGTTGATTTAAGGCAATAGTTATCCCCTTCCCTACTTCTCGTAGTTCAAGTCAAGATGCCAACCTTAATTTTATATATCCCTAACTTAGTAATGGAATTTGAATTTCTTCATGTACTTTGTTTTATGCACTTCAACTTTTGTTGAATGCTTTGTGCTTTCTTGCATTATTCATTGTAACATGGTTTGATACTTAGTATACAAGGGGTATTATCCCTTACCTAAGCTATTATAGGGGGGTCGGGTCGATGGCATTCTGACCTACCCAATTAGTGATAGTTCGTTAGGGTAAGGAATGTTTCCACTTACTAAGGTTACCCAAAGGGTATTAGATCGATAGCATTTTAACCTACCCGATTACTGGGAGTTCCTTAAGGTAAGGGGTGTTTCCCCTTACTAAAGTTACTTATAAGGGATTAGGTTGGTAGCGTTTCAACTTACCCAATAAGCGGGTTCAGTCACCCTTTGGGGGCTGGGACTTAGTATGAGAGTAAGCAAGAGAAGTAAATGTAGATAACTCATGTGAAATGGAACTTTCATTCGTAATTTTAAAATGATTTACATGATGGTACATTAATTAAAGTAAAGCCGAAGGTTATTATTGTTCCATGTGTATGGGATAAGCTCCTCATCTAGTCTTTCTAATCTATATACTCCATTGCCCAGGTTTTCTCTTACTTTAATCGGGTCTTCCCAATTAAAGGTCAATTTACCCTATCCTTCTCGAGAACCCGTAGTCTCTAGCTTCCAATAAACCAAGTCACCAACCTTGAACTCTTTGTGTCTAACCTTTTGATTATAGTATATAGCTTGATATTAGTAAGCGGTTTCCTAAGTACGGTGGAGTCTCTGATTTTGTCAATAGTATCGACGCTGGCTTGTAGTAGGGACTCATTGACAATGGCATTAAAGCTATGAGTTTAAATGTTAGGAAGCTCGAGCTCGATAGGGAGGACTGCCTTCGATCCAAACGCTAGGTGAAGAAAGGTTTGGTCTGTAGAGGTATGGTGGGTGGTCTTGTACCCCCATAAAATGTTGAGTAGCTCGTCTACCTAAGCACTTTGAGCTCGGTTTACTTTCTTCTTCAAGCTTTCAAGGATGACCTGATTGGCTGCTTCGACCTGACCATTTGATTGAGGGTAGGTGATCGACATGAAATGCGATGTGATTTAGTGCTTGGTGTAGAATTCTTTAAACTTGAAGTTATCAAACTATCGCCCATTATCCATAATGAGAGCATATGGGACCCCAAATAGAAAGAGGATATTGTTTCGAACAAAAGACTCAACACTACTCTCGATAATCTTTCCCACGGCTTTTACCTTAACCCACTTAGTGAAATAGTTGACGGCAAAAATAATGAACTACATAACCCTCAAGGCCTTGGGAAAGGCACCAACGATATTAATGCTTCACTATGCAAACAGCTATGGACTAATCAAGGGTTGAAGATTGTTGTTGGGAGCGTGACTAATAGGGATGTACTTCTGGCATTGGGGACACTTCTAAGCTACGGCCTTGGCATCTTATCTCATTATAGGCTAATAATGTTTGAGCCATAGAGTTCGGATGTAGAGGGCTTAGGATTGAATGTAGTTGTTGCATACTCCAACATGTAGCTCTTCTATGATATACAGGCCTTTATCTTCTCGAAGGCATTCAAGCAGGAAAAGGCTGACCCCCTTACGGTACAAAACACCATCGATTAGTGTGTAGTTGGTGGTGTAGTATCTTAACTTCTTTGCCTCTCTTCTATCATTTGGGACTGTTCCCTATTCTAAATAACTCCGAATGGGATCCATCTAGCTTAGCTCTGATATTGATATTGTAAGTTCTAAGATTTTTGCCGAGCCTGGAGTTATACTCTTGTTTGGCAAGTACTCGATGAATATCTTCTTATCCTTCATCTTGAGCTTTTGTATCCTAATAGAGACGAGCTTAGATAGCTAATCTGCTACTAACTTTTCTAGTTGAGGGATCTTCATGATGGTCCACGAAGGGAATTCAACTAGAAGGCTCTTTACTTTCTCCAAGTACCTTACCATAATGTTGTTCTTGACCTTATATTTAACTCAGACTTGCTAGATGACTAACAAAGAGTCTAATAAGACTTGTAAGTACTCGGCACCAATCTCCTTGGCTAATTTGAGACTAACTATTAGGGCCCCATATTCGGATTTGTTGTTGTTGGTGTTGAACCCAAACTTAAAGGTATAACAGATTGTGATCTTGTATGATCTGGTTAGAATAAGACCGGCATCTCCACCCCTTGCACATCAGCTTGTCATCCCCTAGTGGTGCTTCCTCCTCTCTTGTATACTTAACCACGAAGACAACCAACACTTGTGCCTTCTAAGCCACTCGTAGTCAGTATTAGATTCCTTACATGCTCAGCTCTATCACGTACTTCACCATCCATCCAGATGCATTCGACTTTTGTAGCATTGTACGTAGTGATTAGTTTATAAGCACAATGATCCAGTACGCTTAGAAGTAGGGTCTTAACCGACATACTAAGATAACGATGGTTAAAGCGAACTTTCCTGCTTGGGTGTACCTGACCTTAGGCCCCTAAGGTATATGGCTAACGTAGTATATAAGCTCATACTCTCTCCCTTCTGCTTTGGCCAGTATAGATGAGAATACCGGTTCGCTTACGACCAAGTACAAATATAAGCCCTTCCCTAGAATAGGCTTAGAGAGTACAAGAGGGTGCCTGAGGAAGTCTTGTAACTGCTTGAAGGCTATTGCACACTTAAGAGTTTATTCAAAACCTTTGGGATTCTTTAGGATTATAAAGAACTCATTACGTCTATCGGTGCTCTTGGAGATAAACCTACTAAGTATAGCCATTATACCGGTGAGCTTTTGTATGTCTCAAACCAAGGTAAGGGGCTTCATATCCCTGATGGCATGTATTTTTTTAGGGTTGGCCTTGATACCCCTGTGGGTGACTAGGAAGCCAAGGAATTTGCTCGAACTGACCCCAAACATGCACTTTTGGGGGTTTAACTTCATGTCGTATCTTTTCACCTAGTCAAAGGCTTCCTAAATGTCCTTAACATGATTGCCGAGCTGCTTACTCTTAACAATCATGTCATTAACATATATTAACATATCGCACCCAATCTAGACCTTAAACAATTTTCTCATTGTCCTTTGTAAAGGCATGACAGTGTAACAATATGTGCCAAAATCGGTGACAAATGAGGTATGGACTTCATCCTTCGAGTCCATCTTTATCTAGTTATAACTTGAGAATGCATCTATAAAGCTTAGTAGGGCATATCCTGATGTAGAGTCTATCAGTTGGTCGATCCTAAGGAGAGGGAAGCAGTCTTTTAGGCAACCTTTGTTGAGGCCGGTATAATCGATGCATATACGCCATTTCCCGGACTTATTCTTAACTAACACTACGTTTACTAGCTAGGTCGGGTATTTCTCTTCCTTCACAAAGCCAACCTTAAGTAGCTTCTGTACTTCTTCCTCGATTGCGGCTTGCTTCTTCGGGGCCAAGTGCCTCTTCTTCTATTTGACAAGCTGTGCGATAGAGTCGATGTTGAGGTTAAGGGTAGCTAGGTTGAAGGAGATCCCAAGCATGTCCAATGTTGACCAGGCAAACCTATCTGAGTTGGTCAATAGGAAGGCAACTATATCTTTCTTCACCTTGAAAGGATTCTCGATCTCAACCTTAGTAGTCTGGTCGGGAAAGGGGCTAATTTATACTTCTACAATTTTTTAGCTCAACTCGCCTCTCTCAATTGGCTTCTCTTACGGGCTAGTCTCTAGAGGGAAAACTCTATCAGCTCTAATGACCCTTACATAAAGCTCTTAGGAGAGCTTCTTATCACATCTACAAACTCTTACCCCGATAAAGGTTGGGAATTTGGCCTTTAAGTGAAGGGATGAAGTGATAACCTCAAACTCATTCAAACTTAGTTATCCTAAGAGAGTGTTGCAAGGGGATGGGCAGTCGATCATGACGAACTCTATTAATAGTAGTGCCACGTTGTCGTCATCTCCAAGTTCCATGTTGAGAGTGATGGTTCCCTTTGCTCAAACAATACTCCCATTAAAGCCAACGAGATTATGGTAGTATGGCTTCATCTTAACGGGTACCTTAGTCCTCATCCTTTCATATGTATGCAAGAACAGGATGTTAGTAGAGTTGTCAATGTCCACCATAATCTTGAGGATCTCAAAGTTTACAATCCTCACCCCTATAACTAGGGCATCATGATGGAGGCTGTCTACCCCCTCCAAATCTTCATCAGAGAAGGAGATCGAAGTGTCTAACTTTTGTCTCTTCTCTCTAACTACCAACACCTTGGACGGGGAGTTAGCCGAGCTATTAGTGTTTGTCCAGTTCCCAAGGTATGCTCCCCCACATTTATGTTTATAACACCATTAAGAGCTTAGTTGTTGTGGCATTCATCATTCTGCTATGCTTGGGCACCTCGACCCACCACCTCTAAGGTGCTTTGTCCTTATATCATTAGAACGGTTGTCGTTCCTTTGCTGGGCTACGTACTGATCAAAGAAGCCCTACTGAATAGCATACTCAATTGCATTCTTCAGTTAGACGCACTCGTCAATAGTATTGTCGTAGTTACCGTAGAATTGGCAATATTAGTCTAAATTCCGACGATTGGGATTTCCCTTCATCTTAGGAGGTCTTTACAATAGGTTCCAATTCTCGACGTCAAAATAGAGCTAGGCAATGGGTCAATTCAGAGGGGTGTACTATGTGTAGATAGGAGGGGAAAGTAGGTTATGCTTAACTCGGCACTTCTTGCTGCTCGAACCTTTCTCTTCTGCTCTGTTTGGTGCCTTACTACTGAGGCGGTCTTTGATGGGCAGTCTTTGATGGACAATCTTTCATTGTCCTTCTTTCCGCTCGACCTTTTTCGGTTGGTGTTGCGCTTAACTCAAATATTATCCTCTTAGTCCATGTATTTATGGGCCTTATTCCAAAAATAATCCAAGGTCTTTAGCTTACTCCTTGCAAGTAATCAAAAGAAGTTTCCCTAGGTTTGGATGCTGAGCTGTACAGCATGGATTGCTACTCCCTCATTTAATCAAGGGATCTTGACTATAGCATTATTGCACTGGGCCACATATTCTCGTAGAGTCTCACCCTTGCTTTACCTTATCAAATACAAGGATGATGTATCCTTGGATGGGGGCTTGCTAGCCCTGAAGTAGAGGCTGAACCTTCACACCAACTTATCAAAGGAGCCGATAGAGTTCTCAAGTAAGTAGTTGAACCATGTCTGAGTTACTTTCCTTAAAGTGCTTAGGAAAGCCTTATACATTATGACATCTCCATGACTATGAAGATTCATAAGGGTACAGAAGTGGAGGAGGTGATCATCAGGATTACCAGTGCCGTCATATTGGTCTAAGGTTGAAAGCATGCTATTAAGGGGCAACACTTCGTCCTAGACACTCCTGGTGAAGGGGGTTTTATTGTTAGCGACCAGCCTGGCATTGCTAGTTGCCTTGCTTCCTTACTACTTGAAGAGCCTTCTTACTATCACGTGGAGCTCATTGAAGTTGGCATCATTTGCAAGGTGAGCTTGACGCGCTATTGAGTGTATTAATATTCCGTAGGAGTCAACCACCTACTTATTGCTAACTACAGCTCGGTCATAGGTAGCTTCAAAACTTATTGGCAGCTGTTGCGGTATTGGTGGATCAAGTTACTGATCCTTGTCATTTTGCTGGTAATGGTGGTGGTTATTCTACCTAATGTGGTCATCAAAGGCTTTTAGAGGGGTAGGTTTGTGTGTTGTACCTCTTGGCTTCCTTGAGGCGAGTACGAAGTAGCTTGTTTTAGGTAACAAACTCCTTAACAAGCCGCTTCGAGTGCTCCAAATGCTCTTCTAACATTTACCTTAGAAGGGGTTGGTTCTCAATAGGTTGGTTATTCACCAACTAATGGTTCTCAGGATTGTCAACACAAGACACGGTGGTCAAAGGTGGTGTTTAGGAGAGTGTTTAGTGTGTTTAAGTAGGAAGTCAGATCAGCTTTTTCCTACAGACGGTGCCAAATGATCCTTATCAGTATGGAAATAAGAGAAATTGGACTTCATGCAAGTGATTGAGCCTACAAAAGAGAGCACTGTGAAAGGGCACTGGGGTCTTATCCGGCATGATTACTCTAATGCTTAAATTAGTCAAGTGTTTAGTGAGTTATTAGTCCTTGGAGAGTTATCAGTGCTTGAAAGCAATATGTAGGCTTAAATGCACAAAGTATCAAGTAGTAAGTAGTTTACCATTGGGTGATGATCTTGTATTTGCAAGGGAGTGGTGTCAGCAATTGGAGAGGAGGTAGTGAGCAAAGCTACATCCACAAGTGTTAGAGAGTGGGATTATGGTGTCTAATGTGTTCTGCATATGTAAGAGGTGGTTTTTAACTAAGTCTTTCAACCTTATCTAAAGTCTTCTGGCCATTAGAGGCCTCCTATAGTTAGACAGGTTGTGTTTTGGGCCCAGACCGAGGGCAGCTTATCATAGGCTGTAAGCTTTATCAGGTTAGGATGAGCTTAAGGAGTTTATATCCAAAAAGCCCTATCAACAATAATAATGATTAAACGTTAAAGTACAAAAGTAAAAAAATGAATACAGATAAGGCAATTTATTAGTAAATGTTAGATTTGTTGGTTTCGAAGATAGATTTTTAGAAAGGGATAAACATAGCAACTATAAGCCTTAAATATAAGTCATGTAACTGTAAGATTGAATTTAGTACGTAAAGTTTAGAGCAATTGATTAAAGGATCCGTTGAGCCTAAATTATAAAATAAAGCCAGAAATATTAGTAAAAGTGGTCACGTAAGTTCAAATTTAAAAAAATAAGTAATAAAATGATAGAATATAAAATTTTCAAATTTTAAGTATATTACTCATTATTTATCAGAAATACGTAAAATACATTCTGATAACTAACGAATCGCTAGAGATAAATTATATGCACACTAAAAATCATAGAATAACATAAATAATATTTAAGAGTATTTACTTATATTCTAATGTATTTACGTGTAAGTAAAAATATGCGAAATTACCTAAAATGTTTGAAAATTTCCAACTAAATGAAGAAACTTATAAAAAATAAAGGAAAAATAAGAAAAAAAATCATAAAAGTAGAGAACAATCCAGATTTAGGTTGTAGCAGTTGAGGAGTGAAGAAAAAAATTTGGGCCAATTAAATTCACCAACTTAAAAGATAAAATGGAAGAAAATAAAATAATTGTCTTATCTAATTAATGCACTAAAACTCCTTTATAACTTTATAAATAGCCAAATTTTTACAAAGGCTCATTTGGTTAGTTTGTAATCTTAGAAAATTAAAGAGCACCAAAATTGAGAGGAAATTATATTTTTTTATAAAAATTTGCAAAAATTTATGTAGTAAGAGCAATTAGGTCAAACCTACACAACACCACCACCACCCCACTCCAAATCGACCGTCTGGTCCAGCCAACTAACCCTAGACTGGCTCTAGTTGTTGAAAGCCTAAGAAATAGGTGAGTCCAATTTTCTAACCGATTTTGCAAAAATTATTAATTATATCTAGAAAATTATGAATTTTATTATTTTAAAGTTTTATTGTATGTAGATTTAGAGAAAAAATAATGATTATATTTAATTACATTTATAAACCAATTCTTGTTACCTGTCATATGGTTAGAACATCTGGTGTCCAAGTACCACGTATTAGAACTTGTGTTCTTAGGTAGGGTTGTTACCATCAGTAATATTGCATCATCAACATTATGGCCTTCGTCTTGTGCGAAACTTACTGTCTTTCCTTCTATGTTTTGAGAACCCCTTTTATTGTTCTTACATTCATCAGTAAAATGACCAAACTTTTTGCAATTGTAACACTGAATGGATCATTTATCAAATTTTCTCTTAGGCCCTCTTCCTCGTTGTCCTCCTCTCTTGAATACTCCATCAAAACAAGTTTGATCAGTGTTGGGTTCTTCATTTCTTGATTGGTACCGCATCCTTCTACGTCCTCTACTCCTTCCTCGAGCACTTCCTCTTCTCCCCCTAGTGTTATCAATAGGAGCTCTCTTTACTCTTGCTTGCAAGGCTTGTTTTGTTGATTTATCAGATGTTCTGTCACTCATCCGTTGCTCATGTGCTTCAAGGGAGCTTGGTAATTGATCCAATGTCAAGATACTCAAGTCTTTCGATACTTCAATTGCTACTAAGATATAATTGAATATAGGAGACAAAGAACGTAAGATCTTGTCAACTATCATGCCTTCAGACATAGTTTCTCCGTTTGCCTTCATCTAATTGGATAGTGTAATTACTTTGGTACAAAATTCACTCATGGTCTTTTTACTGTCCATCTGCAATAACTCATATTGACATTTTAATGTCTGAAGCTTAACATTTTTTAATTTGTCTACTCCCTTGTAATACTTCTCAAGAGTTTCCCAAGCCTCTTTTGTGGAACTTGCATTTGCAATTCTTTCAAAATTTGTTCCATCAACACACTGATGTATATATAACAAAGCCTTGCAGTCTCTTTTCTTCAACTCTCGATATGTTGTCTGTTGAGCCTTAGAAGGGTTGTCAGGTAGATCTTGAACCCCACTATCCACAACTTCTTGCACATCTTGAAACCCGAATATCACCTTCATTTGGATACTCCATTTCTCATAGTTTTTCCCATCCAAGGTTGCGAGAGAAGTCAATATATTGCTTGTCAGTGAAGTCATTTTCACTTTCTAGATCAGAAATGGCTCTGATACTACTGCTGAAACAAACAATATATGCAACTGTAGCAGAAGAATAATAACACACTCATTCATACAGTCACTTGCACTTGAAACACTCTTTTTTATTGAATTCTTGCTGCACTCACATACATTCTTGCACTCATTTCACTTTCACTTTGTAATAGAGTACATACATGCACATGCACTTATTCTATACACTCACTTGCTATTTATATCTCTCAACACTTATGATTTTCCTTCTAATATAACTATCTTAACTAACTCTTATTAACTACTAACTCACTAACTAAACCATAGTCAAGCACAATATGAATTAATCCTAACAACAGGAATGACTCTCACTTAAATGTAGTTTTGAAAATAATGAAAATGTTGTGTGGGGCTTGTTTCAATGTCCTAATCAATTGATAAAAGTGTTTAGAAGCTTATTAAGAGCCTAAATTATATATCGAAGAAAAAATGCCACATAGAGATTGTGTACAAATTCTTGGCCACTAATCTAATCTTGTTTTATAAGAAAATATGCAGAAATTCGTGGTGTGTGCTTTGTAATAATGATGAATAAATGGAAGATGTCCTTTCGTTGTATATGAGGTTGTCTAATTTGGTTTGTCACTATTAGCTCGGGGTGGCATATCCCAAAACATCAAAAATGGATGAATGGCTTGAGAATCTTCTCTTTTCGAACAACTTAGATGCAATAGTGGCAAAAAGGATATTTCTTTAGATTTTAATTACCCTGTGACATATTTAGAAGCATAGAATGATTGTACCTTCAATAACTCTAATTCAATCTCCATTACATCATTGATATTGTCAGTAGAGAAATCACAAAAATTTTCAACAAAGATGCTCATGTCTTGAAGGTAGCACATCCCATAGCTCATGAACAAAGATGGCGTTACTAATCGGAGGAATTGTGAAATTAATTGTAACGGTGCTTCAAACACGATCAAGGAAAGTGGTAAAATCAATGTTGTTGAAACACGGACTGAAAGGATAGATGCGGGAATGTAAAGGGGTTTAGGGTCGAGAAGGTTAATCGAGGTTGAATCAAAACAAAAAAAAAAAGGTATAAAATAATAAAAATTACTTACATAATTAAGAATTAAAAGTTAAGAGTTTTTTACAATTTGTTTTTTATTTTTTTTTTATTTACATTTATTTTTTTAGTAAATTGATGTATTTTCTATAAAATATAAAGAAAACAATATATTTATCTTAAAAAAATCTTATGAATTTGTACAGAAACTAGACAAGTTAAGTCAGTTAGGTTGAACCAAGATTATTATTAATGAGAGGTAAATAGCTTAGATTGATTTTATTGAAAGATCAAGTTAAATTAAGTGAATTGGATTGGATCGGAAGAATAACTTAGGCCGACAATACCGGATAGTGTAGGCTTTGCTGCCCGAGATTCATTACGAAATCTGCATCAAACAAGGGCTATAAATGCTCTTGAAGTTAACGTGATATGAAGGAGTTAGGAATCAAGTGGCTATCGCCACATACTCAAAAATGATTTACGATATGGTTTCCTCCAATAAGACCAGCCCAAAGAGATCTAAGGGATAATAGATGATTCTTAGAATGTCCTAGTATTTTTTTCTCTTCTACTTCCTAGAAATACAGATACTTGTATGAATTCGATCGCTGTTCATGACAAGTAAGGAATGAGTTGTACTTTCAGATTTTATAAACCTTCATTTGTTTTAACAAGGCTCTTGTTTGTGAATTTGGCACCTGTGTACCGGCTTGTTCATGTTTCTATTAATGAATTATTTAGGGAAAAAAAAAGAAAAAAAGAGGTATAGAAAATGAAATAAAAAAGTGAAAATATGGATATTTTGATTACAATTAAGCCTAATTTAATTTGTAAATGTTGATTTCATATATGCTGTTGTATTTTGGAAATGAAAGTTTTTTAAAAATATGCATTTCAAACGTTATTTCTCTTATCAAACGTAGCCATAAATGCCTTGCTTTATGGATTAAATAATTCACTTCATTTTGTGGAAGATTCAAAATTGTACACCTTATATTTAATTCTACAAATCCATAAGAATAAATCAAACGAAACCTCAAAACTTTTAAATTTTGTAATCTTAAAATTTGAAATCTACCTGCTAGAGCTACCATACATTCTCGAACAGAGGATCTCCCCCCATTTATTAAATGGAACAATCACCAAAGGAAAAAGGGGATAAAAAAATAAAGAAAAAAGAAAAAGCTTTCAAGATAAGGCAAATGAAATCAAATCAAACTTCAAGCCCGTCACTGACCATTTCGATCTTCCAGAAGAATAAAATGAGAAGAAACACAAAAGAGACTCCATTCCTCTACATCCGTTCTCACTGTAAGATACCCTAAACAATTCCCCTCTCTAGCTCTCCTCTCACCGTTTGGATGGGCCAGTCACCTTCGACGGCTGCCGTCCTCTCCCGCAGAGACTCTAACCCTAGCCACCGCCGCTCCAAATCCAAAGCCTCTTCCATTATCAGCCCCTCTCTACCCGATGATTTCAACCTCTCCGAGAACTGTAATCTTAACCCTAATCCTAACCCTAATCCTAATAACTTCTCTTCTTCTTCTTCCTTCGATGGCATCTCTGATCTCCCCGACGAGTGCTTAGCTTGCATTTTCCAGTCCCTAAGCTCCGGCGACCGGAAAAGATGCTCTCTTGTTTGTCGCCGTTGGTTGAAAATCGAAGGACAGAGCCGTCACCGGCTGTCACTCAATGCTCAGTCGGATCTATTCCCGATGGTTACTGCCTTGTTCACGAGGTTCGATGCGGTGACAAAGCTCGCTCTTAAGTGCGACCGCAAGTCCGTCAGCATCGGCGACGATGCGCTCGTAGCGATATCTATGCGGTGCCGTAACCTCACGCGCCTGAAGCTGAGGTCTTGCCGCGACGTCACCGACGCTGGAATCGCAGCTTTCGCGATTAACTGCAAGGGTCTGAAGAAACTCTCTTGCGGATCGTGTACTTTCGGAGCGAGAGGAATGAACGCAGTGCTCGATCACTGTCCTTCGCTCGAGGAACTCTCTGTGAAGCGGCTGCGTGGCTTGATCGATGGAGCGGCTCCTGAGCCGATTGGTCCTGGAGCTGCCGCGGCTTCTCTCAAGACGATTTGCTTGAAGGAACTTTATAATGCTGATTGTTTCGGTCCCTTACTGATTGGATCGAAGAATTTGAAGACTTTGAAGCTTGTGAAATGCTCCAGCGACTGGGATAAGTTGCTTGAAGTCATCACAGATCGTGTCACAGGTATTGTCGAAATTCATTTAGAGAGGCTTCAAGTTAGTGATTTAGGTCTTGGGGCAATGTCGAATTGTACGGATCTAGATGTATTGCATCTTGTTAGAACACCTGGATGTACTAATTTAGGGCTTGTGGCCATCGCTGAAAGATGCAAGGTGCTCAGAAAGCTCCACATTGATGGTGGGAAGGAAAATCGCATTGGTGATGATGGCTTAATTGCAGTTGCTAAACAGTGCCCTAATCTGCAAGAACTTGTGTTAATGGGTGTAAACCCAACTAATGTGAGTTTAGATTTGTTAGCAACAAATTGTCAGAAGCTCGAAAGATTGGCTTTTGTTGGTAGTGATACGGTCAGTGATGCAGAGATTACATGTATTGCTGCCAAATGTGTGGCGCTTAAGAAATTGTGCATTAAGAATTGTCCCATTTCCAATAAGGGAATTGAGGCGTTGGCGAATGGCTGCCCTAATTTGGTTAAAGTGAAAGTTAAGAAGTGTAGAGGTGTGACTTATGCAGCTGCAGATCAATTGAGAGCTAGTCGGGAAACGCTGGCATTGAATTTAGATGCAGTTGAGCAAGAGCAGGCAGATGCTAGTGCAAGTGATGGGGCACAAGAAAATGTTGTTGAATTTCCACCTATTACCAGCCAAGCACCATCCATGGCTAGTGCATCAGCATCCTCAAGTGGCACCAGCCGGTCACCCTCATTCAAGTTGAGGTTAGGTGTGCTTAGTGGAAAGAGTTTAGTAGCATGTGCTTTTAGAAGATGGTCAAGTGGTAGTGGTAGTGATCCAAGAAGTACTTAGGTTCTGGAAGATGAATGGTGAAATTGGTGAAGGCGATGCATTTTTCATTTCACTTGATATTATGTGAACTGGTCTTGTTTTTTCTTGTGTTTAAATTGATGCTGTGTGGTAGGTTTTTCTTTGCTATTTGAATGATTATTTTCCAACAACTGAAGTTCCTTTGCTTATCTAAATCTTCTTGTAGGCAGACATTTTTCACTTAGCATTCATAGCAGTATTGTATCTTTATGTAGGACTTTTGGTTGTGTTTACTGTTTTCCATTACCCTGTCTATTCATAAAGATGTGAACTGCAGGGTGAACGTAGAAATCTAGAATTGGAAGGTTGTAGATTCTCTTCAAGTTGATAGGGAGTACACAAGGCAGTGGATTTAGCTAGAATTGACAATCACGAAAATTGAGGGAGACTGTTTTGTATGATGCATTGATGGCAATCTTGGAACTGGTTTGTTCTCTTTGTTGAGCACTGAGAACTCCTTATTATATGGTAGCAGTCTTCATGCTTTTCTTGCTTGTTTTGGTCATGAATAATTCTGTGAATTGATGAAAACAAGCTGTATTAGGTTAGATATGGCCTCTGAGCACCCAAGTCAGAGAAAATACAAATCATTCTTGCAGTGATTAGGTTGGCCAACTTCGAGATATGTATATATCTGTTCAACCAGATTAATATGTTTGCCCTTATCAATAAATTTAGTACTCATTTACCAATATAGAAGTCCACTGTAAAATCTAAAGCATCTGGTTAAATCTAAGGATTATGTGGTTAATGCACATCCAAAGCAGAGTGTGTAATCTTCCAAGTAATAACAACTTACATTTGCTGCCCTTTCGACTATAGCATATACCTGGAGCAACTGAATCTCAGGAGTGTTCATTCTGCATTGGAGGACTCAGAACTGCTTTGATGTGTTTATTTTATTAGTGAGAACATGCACTTGAATATGCGGATGTTAGTTATTGAGGGTACATCTAGGAGCCTTATTTTGATCTGTTGCTGCTTTGGAATTGGAGCTAGTTGGTGGAATGCATGGCATGCCAAATACGTCTAGTGGTCATGTTAGGTGTTTTGATTTTGATTCTGATTCTATCTCTCGACAAGATGGGAAAATGTTTTTCGTGTCGATAAGTTTTGACGTTTTATTCTGAGATTCAGTACCCTTCTTTCAATTGTATCATCCACAGCTGACACAGGAGGGCTTGTGAAATGGCATCTGATAGGCTGCTTAATAAACTAGCAGATTTTGAAACTTCATAGCTGCAGGAGAAAACGTTTATGTAGACAAAAAGCATGGCATTTTCGGAAATGTGGAATTGAATGAATTTAGTATCTGCTGAAGAAATGGATTTCTTTTCTATATGCCCGTGGCAACGTTTTAGGTTCTCCTTGGTGTTCGCATGTTGATTATTATTGATTGATGGTGGACTTCATTGTTGCGAGATCGGTAACCGATGTTCTCACTTGGAATTGGGAACTCCCTGCAAGGGGATCTTGTAAACATGGTCAAGTAGATAGGGGTTGGCTCACCAACTAATTTTCCATCAACTAGGGAAAAAAATACAGATGCGATACAGCTAACCTTCCCAATGACAGTTTCTTCAAGAGCAAGCAACTTTAGTTAATTTCCTTTATCTTGGCTGTCACGTTCGTTGCAAACGTGGGTTTTCTTTAATCAGCTGTCTATGGTAACGCGTGAAGTCTTGCTTGGAAGTGCATAATCACGTGTTGCTCACTCCTAAAGGGGTCCGGTTCAGCAATAACTTTATCGAAAAGGCGAATGGAAAGAAACGTATGGTGAGGGTCGATTATTTGATTCAGTTTCAGCATTACTTCTTGGAGATTCCGATACCATCCTTTTCACTTCTACTTTTTGGTGAGTCACTACCACCACCTTTTCCTGCACAAATCTCGAGGGAACCACACGATACGATTGGCAGTATGAAGCATCATTTCTCGTCCGTGTGGATTCAATTCATCCACGGAAATATGATCGGTCAAACTCACCATTCGAAGTAGACTGCCATTTTCTGGACGAATTCCATGTTTTATTAGATTAAAATATTAGAAACAATATTCATGAATAAAATGATGAAAAAGTAAGCAAATCAACAAATATGCTTCTCTCCACCAGCAGTATGAACGTTGATATTATAACGGAATTAATGAATTAGATTTGATATTTCATCTCAGCATATTATAAAAAAAAGAAAAGAAAAGAAAAGAGGATTTCAAGCATTATCTTGTGTTTGATGGTGTCAGTAAATCCATACATGTCCATTGCATAGGTCCAATTATAGTTGCAATTTAATCATATTCATCCTTAACCAGGCTGAGAAATCACTATTTCATCGAACGATTATACTAGCACAAAGTCTCAATGGAATAATGGGTGCAATCACCCTCTTCCGAAGGCAAAATGACAATTTGGAGGAATTATTTGGGAACAATTATCACACGCACCAAGCAATGTATGGCCAAAACAAAGCTGAACCATCTTGATAACTTTGGCAATAGTAATACTAATAATGGAGGCAGAAGTAGGATCCCCTCTTGATGATTCATGTACTATACAGATAGAGTCATGATAATATGAATCACTGAAACTCCAGCATAAGCGGAAGAAGAAAAAGGTTCTATCTTGTCGACGAATTTGACAAGGTCACATAGAGAGAAACCTGACTCATAGAAACCCACACATGTGGACTAAAGTTTAGTGAACGTGGAGTATAGAAAAGATCGATTTCCTAATGCAACAGAACTCGGTTCCAGCATCTTCTCCAAGTACAGTCTCCAAGTGCAGAACAGGAAACCAAATTGAAAAGCTCCATGCATTTCCCTATTGTGTTTTCTTTCCTTTGTCTTTGCGTGGTCTACTGTAAATAATTATCTGACTCAGGATTGTACCGTTTGTCAAAATCCCAATTAGTGAGCCCAAAACAACTGCACAAACACAATCAAAACGGTACTGAGACTGTTAGAATGCTAAAATGCAACAAGTGTTTATATTAGTGTTTCCTATTATTGTGGTCAATATCCTCGGGCACTTCACGAGACAAATCTCCTTTGAAATTCTTTCAGTAAGTGAAACAAAAATGGAGAGAAGTATACTCTTCTAACAAAGTCACAGGAATGAATGCAAAGGCACCACATATTTCCAATAGCAAATCCAGTAACGAGGAGATAAGAAAAATACCACTTGAGGGGGCTCCTTCCTGTAGGCTTGTAAATACTCTCACTGCATATGAAAATGTGATCTAGTTCATAAAATAGCTGTTGCTCAAATTGTATAAGATGTATAATGAATTCAGAATCATCTATACTCACCCATGGAACCACTGAAATTCATCAAAGATGTCAAGAAGCTGAGCTCCCCAGTGCTTTTGTTCTATGAACAGAGTATTGTGTATTACAGACATAATGAAGTGTAACACAAAAGAAAGAAAAATTGCATTTTGAAAGGGAAAAGATAAGATAAAGAAAAAATATGCAATATTGGGACAGACCCAAAAGAGCAAGTGGAATAAATATTCATCTGCAGAAGTGATCAAACCTGAGCAAGTAATACTTAAATGACACCAAGAGTAACCAATACTCCTCGTAAAAAATTGGAAACTATATCATATGACTTCATTGCACACTATATTGAAATAATTTGATAAATCATTAAACAGGGTATGGGCAAGTCTTCTGTTGCATTCAAGATGGAGGCTAGAAAACCAGAAGCTGATGGGATTACTAAACAGCATATCAGCAAATTCCAGTCCATTCAAGCTATTTCATCAACATATGTACCAAATAAAAAATTCAATCTCTACCACGTGATGAAAAAAATAATCAGCAACTGATAATATTAATCCAAGCCCATTTGGTAAGGATGGATAAACTTACTCGGTTCATTAACCAAAAGTTCCATAGTAGAAATCATCTTATTCATAACCCCAAGGAGTTGGCCTACAGGATAGGACTGAATAACTCTCATGACAATTTATGCAAGAGGGTCTTGGGTAGACTTGGACATGAGCCGATTCTGAACATGCCCAGGAATGGCAACTGCCTGCAGCAGCCTAGAACTGGATCTCCACGGTTCTGCAAACTGCCCAGAACCGTGCTTCATGGTTTCAGTTCCAGTTCCATGAAAGTAGTACTGGGACCTGGTGTTTCGCCTCCCTTTTTATTGCAAAATTTTCATCCTGGAATGTTCAAGAATTCAAAGTAGGAATGTACAGGAAGTTTTGGGTACCACTCTGGAACATGGGATCAAGCCAGGTTCCTGCTCTGAGCTTTTGCTCTGGGAACCCCCTCTTCCAGAATTAGAAGCATTGTTTTGCTAGAACTGGTTATCTCTAGTCTTAGGTTCAAATCTCACTAAGGATACTTCCTGACATTACCTATATAGTGCAAGTGATACTTAATAGATTTATGGGTCTTGTTGGATGGTTCATGTGCTAGAGGTAGCCAATCAATTTATGGCTATACCCCTCCATTAAAAGAAAAGATTTCATTCTAGTGATTCTGAGATTAGTATTCAGAAAGAAAGGAGTAGATACTAAAATAACAGACAAGATCACTTCCTTGCATAGCAAATAAAGTTTCTCTTCACAACTTACCTTGAAATTTTCCCATATCTGTGGAACTCTGGCACAAAAAAATATTGCATGCTGGGATGCCTGCAACAGAAAATTGCACATATCAAACGAGTTGTGGAGAGATGGGCAAATGTAAAATTGAGAGTGGAATAACTGAAACCTAGGAACACATAGATATGCCTATCCAGGAAAGGCAAAATTTCTCGTATAAGAAGATGTGAAGGGAAATAGGAAAGCACCTACTAAAGGAACATGTTAATTGCAACAGATAGTGTACTCACATAGAGAGCTTCAAAAAGAAGAGGATTAATCTGGCCCGCCAATATGGTTGGTGCCACAGCGCAATATCTGAATTAGCCAATACATTAAGAAAAAAATTATGAAGGAATAAGTGATGCTTGTGAATGAACCTCCGAAGGCCTGCCACATATCAACTTGATCTCATCAAGCAAAATAAGAAGGATACAACAATGCCCTGATCCAAGTTGTGGTTCCAATAGGTTGAGAAAAATAGTAAATTACAGCAACCAAAATTATAGCTGCAAAAAATAATCATATCAGCTCTCTCTTTCCAACAAGAATATAAGCTCAACAATATATAAAGTAATACCAAGAAACTAATCAAGATAGACAGGTTACATGGAGCAGGGATAATAGCAAGCTTCAAACTCAACAGCCTGATAATCACCAAATCATAATCCAGCAAAATTAACACACAACCCTATCTATCTTATACATCCTAGCATGTTACAAAAGAAGAATACCCAAGAAGCAACTAACTCAGCCACATTGCACGATAAATATTACATTGCCAACTGTTCTTTATATAAGGGCATTGTTGCAATAGGTTTGCCTCAAACTTTGTAGATGTTCAGTGCAGGCATCTATGCTAGTGTTGATAAGTGATGATTTCAAACCTTAAAACTACTTTATCTTTGGTAGACAAAAACGATCCTAAACATAATTAATAATCCCAAATTGGTAATGGAAAGGAAAAAAAAGCAATAACAACTGTAATTTATCCTTACTAACGCACACTCCATAAAATTGATTATTACACCATCTAAATAATCTTTTCTTAATTTATATTTTACTCTTTCATATTTATGCTTTCCCCGGAGCATCACTCCCTTGGTTAAAGGCTTCTTTTAAAGTTCTGAATGGTTTACATACATTTTCTTTCTGGCTTCATTGCATTCTCACCATATTTTCTCAGTTAAAAAAGACATCAACAGGTGTCATCGAGAATATATTGACATAAATTTTTCCTCTGTTTGTCATACACATAAGCTACTTAAAACCAAAATCAAGCACTAAAACAGAATTAGATAAACAGGTGGCATTCCTTTTAAGCATTGGAGATCAGGTAGTACACATGTGCTACTTACCTTAAAAGCTAGCCGTCTATTCATGTTTGACAAATCTTCTTTCCACTAAATAAAGCCCTTTCTTGAGCTATATAAAGTGAAGAAAAGACACTGTCCTTTTCAGAGCTTGCTTGAAAGCTAAATTTATTCTACAAAATTGCTTAAAAACTTAAAGGGCTTTTATTTTGCAACCATAGGCCTCAATGGCACTCATGTGCAGGGTTCTTATATCTCACCGTTCAAATTCAAGATTGACTTACTATAGGAAAAAGGAACCATTAATTTTTCTATCAGAAGGGATATCAGACAACTGTTCTTTTGTAAAGCACAGTCATATAAACCTTGGCATACCATGTTTAGAAATCCTCAAGCATTCTTATATACTCTATATGCAAGTGTAACTCACACACAACATTCATTTCAAGTATTAACTTTCAAACTAATATGCTGCACAATGAAGTCCAGGTATGATGAATTCTCAGGAGAAGGTTAAGGACTGTTAAAATCCAGGGGAACCATACAAGGAATGTCATGGAAATTGGATATTTAAGTGCTTATGCAGGATTCAGGAGATTGCAATTTTTATCAACAATAAAAAAAAAAAAAAAAATCAAAGTAAGGTAAATTTTTTATTTGTAGAATTTTGTGAAAATTGAGTATTATTTCACTAGATCTATAAATGAATATTGCAATTGAAGACATAGGATCTCTATCATAAATGGAAGTTCCAATTTTCATATGCTGATATATTTAAAGTAGAGAAAGGAAAATGTTTTTCTTCAACCTTGGATTAGAAGAAATGCCAGTTCACCATAAGCAGAGAAAGGAAGCCCTTTGTGAAGGCAGTATGCCAGAGCAATTGTGTAACCAACAACTTCAAGCTCAAAGGCTAAAATGCTAAGCCCCCTCACACTCCTATGCTTCAATATTTTCAATATCTGCATTTACAAATGAAGTTCAAGACCAGTGTCAATGATGTATCCAAAAGTATCGATAACAAATGGATAAAAGGACATTGTGAACCCAGAGCAACCTAATCACAAACTTCAGAAGATGCTCAACCTAATCAAACCACATTTCCAAAGTTCACACAGAGATACGATCCATCTTATTGAAGAGGCAATCCTGAACGAGACCAACACAACATGATCTGATACAAAACACAATTTACAAAGATCATCTACAATTAATTAAAATGCAACATGATAGCTCATAAACATTTTTTGTAAGCTATCATCTTTTTTACTCAAGAAAAAATAAAAAAGAATACCCGATAGCTTATAAAAGCCAAACACTTAGATATCTAACAGGCAAACAGTTGAAAGGTTCAGAATCGTCAGATATGCAGGCCCCAGAAACTTAGAAAACTATGTGTAATCAAATGAGAGATCAAGTGCTCAAACCACCCATCTTTGTTGTCCTCAAACCTCCCAACTTTTTCTCCATTAACAATCTGCTCTTGAACACATCATCGAATAAGTGTGTAGAATTTGGGAAATTGGAACCTGAATTACCTCAAAAACTCAACCAAGAAGATGAATATATCATCCAGAACTGCCCACATTACATGGATGCATCAAACATTGTTAAGCTACAATCTTCATCTAATTTGATAACTAAAGATAAAATGATTCACCAAACCAGTGTGTATAATTGGAGCAACTAACACAACACCATGATTCTACAATCTAAAAATACCCATATCATATGTATGCATCAAACAAACAATCTAAAGCTACTATCTTTATTTCATTTAATAACAAAAGACTGTAAATTTTGAGAAATTGGAATCTGAAACATTTCACAAACAAACCCCAGACCACCCATGTCGAAATATGCGCATTAAACAATGTAAAGTTACAATCTTTCATCAAATGGACCTGAGGGAGTTTAACAGTGGTCGAAGCAGCAACGATACAATAACCGAGAAGTTTCGACAAAAGAGGCAGCAAACAATCTTTGTCAGGGATGTTGGCGTTGCGCAGAGAACTGAGAGCGCACCCAAAATCAATCCCTAAAATCATCATCCTTACCTTTGATCAGATTGATTCAGATGGGTTTAAAGTCTAGCCTAAAATTTTAATTGGGAGAAGCAAGTTCTGTCAAAATTTGATGTTTGATGTCAGTATTTTCCTTTCCCCCTTCCTCTTTTTGGGTAAGTTTATTTAATTTTCTTGTACATCACCGTAGACGGAACAGCATCACTAGACTTACCTTTAACTTATTTATTTATTTATTTATCCACTTCTCTCCTTTTAAATATTACTAACTGAAAATGTACTTGTGTTATATATATAAAAAATATAAAAAAGTTTTAACTTCATAATATTGGAGAAAACCAATAATACATATTAGTAAAAATTAAATTAAAATAAGTTTTTAAAAACAAATCATTATTGCAATAACAAATGTTGATGAAATAAAAAATATAATAATTTTTTCAAATAATAGTAATATTAAGCAATTAAAATAATGAATAAATAAAACAATAACAATCATAGTAATAAATATGAGAAAAAAATAATTATATAATTAAAATAATTTATAAATAATGAGCAATAGTTGAGAAGTTTGTAAGATGTACTTAAATTCTTTTGATAACTACTATATTAATATATTTAACAATTGATATCAAGTTGTTTATTATAAATAGTTAAAGAAGGGCTTTCCCTTTAATATAATAGATAATCATAAGTAGATGTTTATTGTTCGTGTATAAATTTAAAATAATTCGTATATGTAAAAAAATTTAATAAAACAATCAAACTAATAATAATATATAACATACGTAAAGTGTAGATGCAAAATTTGCTAAGCTAATATATTGAAATTAAGTCTTTCAATATATATTTACTATTCTTCTTAAAAATAATTATATAAATATAAATAAGATAAAAAAATAATTATATAAATATAAATAAGATAAAATTATCACCTAATTACCAATACTAAATTGCATTTAATAAATACGACTTTCATACTTTATTTATTGTTTATGTTGAATATATGACAAAGATAACTTATTGATGAGTTTAAAATCAAGTAGAAGCATTGTTGTGTTTTATTTTTGTATAGGTCTATATAGCATGTAATTGGTATTTGAATAATTAATTTAACGTAATTGATATTTGTGTAATATTTATTAATTTTTATGATAAACATAAAAATTTTTCTAAAATCAAATGTCTTAAGGGTACAAATTAGTTTTTGGGCCTACTTTAGCCCCGTTCCAACACAATAAAACTTACAATGCTACTTAAAATTGTTAGAGGTTTTGTAAAATCAAAATGTAGAATCGAAAAGTAAAAGCATAAGTTTTTATTACCTGTGTAAAATAAGTTTTAAAAACTATAAATATAAGTCATAAAAAAACTTGAAATTTTTGACATAAATAAAGAAATTCAACATTAATTTTGGTTATAATATAAGTTATAGCAGTAGTACAAATAATTAAGTATAAATCATTATACTTATACATATAACTAATATAAATATAATAGTATTGATGTAAATTACGTTATAGCATAAATCATTATAACAAAATACTAATTAAGAGAAAATATTAATCATCGATTGTTTTATCATTGCCAAAACTATTACAAGCTCTCCTAAGTCCCAACCATAATCATCATCATAATCATAATCATCTTTATCATTATCATTATTTTCAATGTTATATAGGTATTATTGCTAATAATATTGCTATTATCGTATTCCAAGTCCTTAAAGTATCGATTCATACTTCATCTTCAATAGTGCTGATGTCATGAATCCACAAATCATCTTCAATGCTACTTTCATGGGCCATAACTCTTGAATTAAATTTATAAGTACACTAGGGTTTTACCTAATTTATGTTCATTTTTTCCCTTACCCATTACACCTAAAAGCATACTCGATCAATCATCTTTTAATGAATTAAATATATTTTCTTTGTCAATTATTTATTCATCTTTGATGGAAGATCTTCAATAGTGAAGCTAATAGTGTTATCAATTTAAGTTAAAAAAGCAAATGTAATATCATTTCACTAATAATTTCATTGGTTTGCTCTAAATATAAAAGTTTAATTTTTTTTCTTAGTTTTGATATTTTATTAAACTCAAATTAAGTAAAATCACATAAAATTGTATAGAATCAATAGAATTGTAAACTTATAAAATTGTATATCTAAAGACATGAGTTTGCTACAAATCTACACAAAAATGATTTTATATACGATTTAACTCTGAAAAAGATTTCTAAATTCATAAACTTATAGAAAAGTATGAGTAGAGTTGTGATTTTGATAGTCATGTGGATCAATCCGCCATTTAGCGCTAGTTTCAATGTTAGATTTGTATATTTTCAAGATACTAAGTTGTCAAAGATTTTGTGCTAATTTAGAAAAGTGTCTCTTCTTTCCCTTTTTTTTTTATTCTTATATATTTTTTTTCCAAATTCATTATATGTCCTTAATAATTCTAGAGTTTTAGACCTATGAATGATTTTATGAAACAATGTATTTGTCATGCCCCAAAAAGATGGAGTCATAACAGCCCCACTGTGTGAACTATTTTATGGTAAAAGCTAATCTTACAGCTGCTACCGTAGACTTAGTTCACACTATACGTACTCAACTCAATTGCTTTGAGGCATTCAATTTTGTAACTTTTATTAGTGAAACCTATGTTAGAGCTTTTTAAAATACATGCTCAAGAACATTAGTAATTTACAAATTAGTAAAATAGTTGCATTTTCATTCAACTAAAGTTTCTAGCATTCTTGAAATGTTTACCATAAACCATAGGTTTTGGCATTTACATACAACACGTTGGAAACCAATGGCATCTCTAGAGTACTATATGCTAGTTACTTTCCGTAAAAGGTAAAATATGACCAAGCAAAAGACTAATTCTTATAAGTTTTTAATTGTCCTCACTCTCTAGTTGAAGTACACTATCTTGAGGATAGTTATGGCGTAGTCTCCTTAATCATTGGTCAACCTATAGTAAGGTCTATAGGGATATGAGTACAATTAGCTTAGTAAGTGGGATGGAGACAAAAGAGTACATCAAGGATAAACATGATTTTTTTAAATCATATTATTTTAATGAAATGTAATGTAAACAAGCAAATGTTATCACATGATGTTATTGGTTCGTTGTAAAATTAGAGAAATTACACCTGCTTTAATCCAGGTTGAAGAGATTGACGTCATGTACTCACGAATTGAAACCAAACTAGAGCTTGTGTAATGGAGAACACCCTCTTCACATTACCACCATCGAACTATGGCCCTTAACCTTGCCACGACATCCTCTCCTATCATTTAGCTTAGCTAAGGGTGGGGACATGACCATTTTAGCTATCCTCATTGAAGGGGGTTCGTGTTTAACTCGAGAATCCTAATCGTTTCTCCCTAATAGTTGCTATGCATATTCAGTAATAAAAGATTAGTCTTTAGTTACATCCAGTTAGGTGGTGATCAACCATTTCACAAAGTAGAGTGAATCACATATGAACATACAAAACAGCACTTCAAGTTCACAATTTAAGTAAAAATCACACACGAAGCATGCACATATATAACTAAGTTACAAACACAATCAAAAGTACTCTTAGGTCTCTGAGTAATATAACACGGTACTCCAACATGTCGCAGAGCATGGATCCCAACTTACCACCTGAAGTCTCTTATTTACTTATTCAAGTTTGATGTGAGTCGTATTGTTGTCGCCCACTCATATAATATAAATATCATTTTAATATTTATATCCTTATTACATTTAAACTTTAAATCATCATTTTTAATTTAAATTTATAATTTTACTCAATTTTTTAGGTTCTACGTTATTTATCATATAACCCTTGTTACATATATATATGTATATATATATATATATATAATTGTAACATAATGTCATCGGTAAAAGTATCATTCAATAAATAATATATATCTATAGTGTATGTGTATATTTTTCAAATAGGACTAATTACATTTGAAATATTGTACAATATGTAATTTCTCTTATACGTAAACTTATCATATTGTATTACACATACTAATGGTGCAATTAATTAGACTTTGTTTTGACTACATTGCTTATATATATATATATATATGAAAAAAAAAATTTATACAAATGTATATATATTTAACTAGTTTCTTTACGGGTTATTAAATGGAAATAATAATAAAAATATAATTATCAATATTCTATGTTTTAAAATTCAAACAAAAAAAAAATTTACATAATTGTATAAACAAAATACTCAATTCAAGAAAATAATAGAGTTACAACTATATCGAGGACCATTAAATATCAATTAAAAGAAATAATACTTATAATTATGAAAATAAAGTTACTTAAAAATATCGAGCACAAAAAAAATCAAATCTTCTAATCTCTTTTCTTCTTCTTCTTTTCCTTTCTTTCTTCTTTTTTTTTTCTTCTTTCATTCTCTCTCTCCCTCGCCTTACTCCTCTCATTCTCGTCTGTTTCCTTCCAAATGTTTCAAATGGCTTAAATGCCATTTATAAAATGTATTTTCACCACCTTATTTTTAATTCCTTTTTATTGGTTTAATTTTACATAATATTTTGAGTGAAATTTTATGATAACTTATTATTTATGAAGTTTTATAATATATTTTAACAATAGTGGAATATTATATTATATATCTAATCTAAAATTTCTATTTCTCGATTAATTAAAATTTAACTCGATAAACTTTATATTATAATCCATATTGATTGTTTTTCAACTTTTTTTTTGAAAACCGATTTTACAGAACTATTTCTTATAACTTTTAAGGAACTCATATTACTATTTGGTTTTATTTAGACCTACTTTTTCATTAGTTTTATGGTCCAAAAAAAGGTCTTAACTATACTTTTCTTTAATATATGATATGTATGGATAGATTCCATTGATTATTTGAGACTTATTTATATATATTTTATATATAATTTTACTCATTACTATTAGTTATTAAAATCATATAGCTAATTTAAAAAAGATTTATCATAAGCTATGTCTAAAATTATAAAATTCTTCGGTATAGTTATTAAACCTGATAAACTTAATAATTTTCATAGAATCGTATATATATGAACTTGATTTGAGATATTAAAGCTATTCATTTTAATTTTTATTACCTAGTCATGAAGGTCAACTTGATTCAACGTTGCTATAAATCATATTTTCTAAAGTGTTTCTCAAACACTAAACTTTTTCTTTTATTTCTTATTAATTATATACTTACGTATAATTTATCTCTAGCTATTCATTAGTTATTGGAATTTATTTTATACGTTTCTAATAAATAACGGTGATATTGTATAACTTAATAATATACTATTTTATTATTTTATTTTCTTAATTCTAAACTTACGAGGTTATTTCCACTAATATTTTTAACTTTATCGTAAAATTTGAGCTCAATCGGATGATTTATGCAACTACCTTAAAGTTTAAGAATCATCTCCGAATTTATCAATCGTAAATTAACTACCAGTTTTTATAGAGCCTCACAGTATTCTTAGCATTCAATTAATATAAGTTATTCTCTTCTTGCATGTTTGTATTTTACTTTATTAGCTATCTCATCTACAACTTACAAAGTTTGAGATGCACCTCTTTATAGAATGTAAGGTTATGTATATAGACACGTGTCATTCTTAACCTTAACTTACATTATCCCATAAGTGCTTTATTCTCCGAGCAAGCACTTTTTTCAGTACAAACAAGAAGATAAATAAATAAGGCTAACAATGATGGAAGCAGCAACAATGCAATAGTCGAGGAGTTTCGACAAAAGAGGGAGTAAATAATCTTTGTTAAGGATGTAGCCATTGCACAAAGAAATGAGGATGCACCCAGAATCAATCCCTAGAATCATTAACCTTATGTTCGATCAATCCAATTGATTCGGATGGGGTTTAAAATTTGGGAGCCTAAAATTTTAATTTAAAGCAAGGAGATATGTCAATATTTGATGATTGTAATTTATACTAATATCTTTCTGTCCTCCCTCTTTTGCTTAGTTTATTTACCTTTAACTTACTTGTCCATCACGTTCATGATAGGCAATGACGATAATCATGTGCCTTATCTTTATTCTAATTCCAATTATTTAGACTTTCATCGTTTGAGACTACTTCAAAGCACTTATTGGCAAAATTCAAGTTATGAATACTTTATGAAACGGTTTTTTCTTTTTGTTTTTTGCTTCTCTCCTTTGAAATATTATAATCATAAGTAGATGTTTATTTTTCATGTGTAAATTTAAATAACTTATATGCAATGAATTTTAATAAAAAAAAATCAAATAATAATGTACAATATACAATATATGTAAACTGTAGATGCAAATTCCACATGTAAACAACAAGCTAATTGGATTAAAATTGGGTGCATAAGATCAGAAGTACAAACTAGCTTTTGGGACTAGTTTAACTTGGTGCCAATTTGGTACAATCAAAACAAATAATCAAAAAGTAAAAGTATAAATTTCAATAACCTATGTAAACTAAGTTTTAAAAACTATAAATATGCTTACAAAATGGTAAAAAAACTTGAAACATATGATATAAATAAAGAAATTTAATATAAATTTTTGTAACGATATAACTTATAGTATTAGTAAAAATAATTTAAGTATAAATCATTATACTATACATATTACTAATATATAAATATTGGTATTGATATAAATTACATTACAACATAAATCATTATGATAAAATACTAATTAAGAGAAAATATTAATAATCAATTCTCTTGCCATCATCAAAGCTACAATAGGCTCTCCTAAGTCCCAACCATAATCATAATCATCTTCATCGTCATTATTTCTAACCTGGTACTATTGCTAGTAATATTGACATCATTTGATTTTAAGTCCCTCAAAGCATTCATTCATACTCCATCATCAATAATATTGATGTCATAAATTTCTAAATCATCCTCAATGCTACTCTCATTGGCCATAATACTCGAGTACACCAACCTTTTGCATAATATTACATTCATTTTTTTTCCCTACCCCTTGTATGTAAAAGGATACTTGGTCAATCATCATTTGATGAATTAAATATATCATATTCATCAATTATTTATTCATCTTCGATGGAAGATTTTCAATAGTGTAACTAATAGTGTAACCGATGTAGGTTAAAGAAGTAAATATAGTATCATTTACACATAATTTAATTGTCTTGCTCTAAATGATAGAAGCTTAGTTTTTATCTTAGTTTTAATATTTCAATTAAGCTAAGATTAAGTAGAATAAAATAGAATTGTATAAAATTGATAAACTGGTGAATTTGTGGAATTGTATACCTAAACTCATGAATTTACCATGAATCTATACAAAAATGATTTTATATGAAATTTAATTTGGAAAAAGATTCTTAAAATTGTAAACTTGTAAAAAAATATGAGTAGAATTGCAATTTTGGCAAACATGTTAGGTGTAAACCGCCTCATTGTTTGGCATTATTTTCAATGTCAGATTTGCATATTTTCATAAGATACCAAGTGTTAAAGATTTCATGCTAGTTTAGAAAAGTGTATATTTTCTTTTTCTTATATCCTCTTTTTTTTTTTTTTTTTTTTCCAAATTTATTGTATGTCCTTAATAATTCTAGACTTTTAGGCATTTGAATAATCTTATGAAATAGTGTATTATTAGCTACCAATTAACACAACTTATTCTCTTCTTACATGTTGTGTTTTACTTTATTTGCTATCTCATCTATGACTCACAAAGTTCGAGATGTACCTCCTTGCAAAATATAAGGTTATGTATATGGAGATGTGTCATTCCTAACCTTAACTTACATTACCCCATAAGTGCTTTATTCTTCGAGTAAGCCCTTTTTTCATGTAAAACAAGAAGAGAAATAAATAAGGCTAATAGTGATAGAAACAACATCAATGCATTAGTCGAGGAGTTTCAATAAAAAGAAGCAATAAACAATCTTTATTGGGATGTTGCCATTGCATAGAGAACTGAGGGCACACCCAAAATCAATCCCCGAAATCATCATGCTTATGTTCGATTAGTTTGGATGGGGTACTTAGCCTTTCTTTTTGGCGTCTAAAATTTAAGTTTGGAGAGAGGAGATCGGTCAAAATTTGATGCTCGTAATTTGATATTAGTATTTTTCTTTTCCCCTTTTTTTTGGTTACTTTATTTACCTTAACTTACTTGTTCATCATGTTTATAGTAGGTAAAGGTGGTTACCTTTATCTTAATTCTAAAAATTTAAACTTTCATCATTTGGGACTATCTCAAAACACTTATTTGGCAAAATTCACAAGTCGTAAATACCTTATGAAATCCCTAATTGTTTCTTTTTTTTTTTTGTTTTTTACTTCTCTCCTTTGAAATATAATAATCATAAGCAGATGTTTATTTTTCATTTGTAAATTTAAAACAACTCTTTTGTAATGGATTTTGATAAAAAAAAAAAACCAATGTACAATATATGCAAATTGTTGATGCAAAATCAGCTTACAAATAGGGAGCTAACTAGATTAAAATATGGTGTCTAAGGTCAAAAGTACAAACTAGTTTTTGGGCTTACTTTAACTTGGCGCCAATATTGTTAAACTTACAGTATTACCTAAAATTGTTAGGGGTTCCATAGTACGTAAATGTAAAATCGAGAAGTAAAAATATAAGTTTCTATAACCTATGTAAACTAAGTTTTAAAAACCATAAATATGTGTAACACCCTAGAACTTAGGACACCACAACTCTACCACGTGTCTCTAGTTTCTACTAATACGTCAGGCATCTAAAAACTTGCAACTTGTCTAAGATCCACATAATAATTGCATAAAATTTGCCAATCTATAATTAACAACCTCAAAATTACTACTAGAGTAGGATGTTGACCACTCAACTCCATAGTAAAAAATAATAACATAATCGAAAATGTCGTCACTCCATCACTTATATCATGAAAGAACTTTAAATCATAACATATAGTCTCACAGCTCCAACAATTATTAACCTATCAAACCTAGCAACAAGAGTTACAGGTAACTCTATAACCACATAAGTCTCATAATAACCAATTATAATGAAAATAAACACAATCTCAAGTTCACCTCTACAATTAAACTAAGACACCCTAGATCCATCATTAAAATACTAATAATCTCCTTATTCCCTATAGTATAGATAGTGAAACCCATAATCTTCAACATAAACTCCATCATTTACTTTGTAACCTGTTCCTGCAACTGAAAAATAACAATCCCCGTAAGGTGGGCCAAAGCCCAGTATAAGATACCATATACATGCACATGAAACATAAGTATCAATCAAACACACACACAAATACTGCTATTAAATACAATAAGCAATAAATTTACATGTTTTATTTAGGCTTATAATCATCATAGTCTCAACGTCTTGAGACTTGGGGTTACTTACGACCCCTAAAACATAATATATATAGATATTATATAGCATTGGTGTTGCGTACTCCCCAACACCCGAGCGTCGTAAATTAACCTAGATCCACCTAGTTCATTTTAGTATGGGACTTTATAAGGGATAGCATCATGTAAAGATCACCAGGTGCTTCACCAGTATCACTAAACTTAACTAGTGAGTAGTCGAAGCCAAGTGCATCCAGCAAGACAGTTGAGTTTAAGTTTTAATTAGTCTAGTTTACATTCACTAACCTAATACATATATTCAACAAATACGTATCTCGTACTTAGAGCTCCTATCTCAAATTGATCTAACACCATATGTCTTATAGTACTTGCATGTGCGGTTCTTCCTTGTGATTCAGATTGGGTTTCTTATATTTCCTCAACATGGACATATGGAAAATGTTGTGTATGCCCTCTAATTGTGGTGGAAGCTCCAACTTACAGGCCACCTTGCTAATCTTTTCTTTGATTTTGTAAGGGCTTATATACTTCGGTTTCAACTTACCTCTCAAGCTGGATTTGACCATATCCTTAATTAGGGAAACTCTCAACAATACTTCCTTGCTCTCCTAAAACTCTAAAGGGTGACGCCGCCTATCGGCGTAACTCTTTTGCTTACTTTGGGCAATTTGCATCTTTTAACGAATTAACCTAATCTCATCCACTACTTCTTACATCAAGTCCAGTCCTGTTAATTGTCTTTTACTTACTTCATCCCAATGAATAGGCGATTTATACTTCTGATCGTAAAGTGATTTAAACGGAGCCATTTGAATGGTGGCTTGATAGCTATTATTATAAGCGAACTCTACTAAAGCTAAATGCTTACCTAATATCCATTGAAGTCAAGTGCACATGTTCTTAACAAGTCTTTTAGAATTTGAATGGTGCACTTTGACTAACCATTTGTTAGTGGATGCAAAGCAGTACTAAACTGCAGTTTGGTACCTAAAGCCTTCTATAAGCTTCTTTAGAAGCGACTAACAAACCTAGTGTGCCTATCAGATATGATAAATAATGGTACCCCATGCAATCTCACCACCTCTTGAATGTATAACTTAGTGAGCTTTCCCAATTGATACTTACAACCCATTCACTTTACTGAATGGAATGAGGGAGGAATGTAATTGGAATTCTTGAGGGAGGAATTTCTTTAGTTAGATTACTAAACAACTTAAGAATAGATACGTAATAAAACTTTAATGACTAAATTATCCTTGATTCATTTTTTTTCTCAAGTCATTATAAAGTAATAGGTAGTAGTAGTGGAAATTGACTGTGGGAGCGGAGGCTGTGGTAATGGTTGACGACGGTTGCGAGCGGTAGTGATGGTAATGGTTAATGGTGGTAGCAGTAGCGATGGCTGAGGTAGCGGCTTGGAGGGAGGTAGGGGTAGTTGTGGTAGTGGTGACAATAGTAGCGGTGGTGATGATAGAGGTGGTGGCGACAGTAACGGCAGCGGCAGTAGCGACGACGGTGGTGGGTGGTGGTAGCGACGGTGGCAATGGCGGCGACGGTGGCAATGGTGGTCGGTGGTAGTAGTAGTGGTTGGTAGTGGCGATGACAGTGGTTGGTAGTGGCGATGACAGATGTGGTAGTGGTGACAATAGTAGCGGTGACAATAGTAGCGGTGGTGATGATAGAGGTGGTGGCGGCAGTAACGGCAGCGGCAGTAGCGACGACAGTGGTGGTGGTGGTTATCGTTAAATTGATATGAGGTTATTTTTGAAAAAAAATGTGAAATTTTGTAAGGAATCGCGGTTTTTTGATTGAATTAAAGAATCCTTATTACTTGATTTCACGTAATAGGGATTCCTAAGGAATTGTAATTCGGAGACAAAAAACCAAGTTAACACTATAATAAGGAATAAGAGGGGGAATTGAATTCTAATTCTCCTAAAGTGAACGAAGTATTAATATTTATGGGGATGAAATGTGTAGACTTAGTCAACCTATCTACTATTACCCATACAGCATTATGTTTCACCAAAGTTTTAGGTAAGGTAGTGACGAAGTCCATGGTCACATGTTCCCACTTCCATTCTAGTACTAGTAAAGGTTGTAACTCACCAGCCTACCTCTGATGCTCGATTCTAATTAGCTGGCAAGTTTGACATCTAGACACATACTCTGCTATTTCTGTTTTTATATTGTTCCACCAATAGTGATCTTTCAAGTCTTTATACATTTTTATGCCCCCCCAGATGAATGGAATAGGTGAAGTAGTGCGCTTCTTTTAGAACTTCACTTCTCTAACCTGGTTGCGCTGGCATATATAGTCTACCCTTAAACCTCACAACTCCCTCACAATCTACTGTAAAGTTTGGAGCTTTTCCCACTCCAATCTTGCCCTTAATCTCTTGGATACCTTGATCTTCTAATTGGGCAACTTTAATTTGATCTATTAGGGTGGGATGTATCTTAAAACTTGCCAATTTGGCCCTAACCTTTCTAGTCAACACCTCTAACTCAAGTCGGCACATTTGTTCAAGTAATGGCCTCTGAGTAGTGATTAAGTTGGCCAAATTTCCTTATCTTTTCCTACTTAGGGCATCAGCTATCACATTGGCTTTACTTGGGTGGTATTGAATATCTAGGTCATAGTCCTTGATCTCTGCCTCATATTTAAGTCTTTTTCAGTGAAGAAATACTTGAGGCTCTTGTGATCTATATACACCTTGTACCTCTCTCCCACTAGGTAGTGTCTCCAAAGTTTTAATGCATGTACTACAGCTACTAATTCTAGGTCATGAATTGGGTAATTTTTCTCATATGGCTTGAGCTAGCGAGATGCATATGCTATCACTTTACCATTTTGCATAAAAATACACCTTAACCCTTGTATGGATGTGTCATTATAAATAACAAACTCTTCTTCATTGCTAGGTAAGGTTAATATCAAAGCTATCACTAATTTGTCTTTCAATTGTTGGAAGCTTACTTCACAACTGTTATCCCATACAAACTTTACCCCTTTTTGAGTTAATTGGGTCAAAGGCGCTGCAATCTTAGAAAAGCCCTCCATAAACTTTCGATAATAACCAACTAACCCAAGAAAACTTTTGACCTCCAACACTATAGTAGGTCTGGGCCACTTAACAATTGCCTTTATTTTCTCTAGGTTTATAGCTATACCATCTTAATTTACTATGTGACCTAAGAAAGCTACCTACTCGGACTAGAAGTTGCACTTGCTAAAAGCCTTTCTTCTCTCAACTTCCCTAATACAATCCTCAAGTGCTCTTCATGTTCTTCTCTATTCTTAGAGTAAATGAGGATGTCGTTAATAAAAACAACGACAAACTTATCAAGGTACTCCCTAAATACTCAGTTCATGAGGTCCATGAACATTACTGGAGCATTTGTTAAACCGAAAGGCATTACCGAAAATTCATATAACTTGTACGTGGTTCTAAAAACTATCTTCTCTACATCCTTGGCTCTAACCTTTAGTTGACAATACCTTGAGCACAAGTCTATTTTAGAAAAGACTTATATACCTTACAACTGATCAAAGAGGTCATCGATCCTTAGAAGGGGATACTTGTTTTTTATCGTGACTTGATTCAACTCCTGATAATCAATGCACATCCACAAACTTCCATCCTTCTTCTTCACAAATAGTATCGGGGCCCCTTAAGGTGTCGAGCTAGGCTTAATGAAGCCTTTATCCTTTAGCTCTTGTAATTGCTTCTTTAGATCCATTAACTTAGTAGGCACCATCTGGTAAGTCAATTTCGAAATAGGTTTGGTCCCTAGAACTAGATTGATTATGAATTTGAACTCTCTGTTCAGTGGAATACTCGGTAAGTCTTCAGGGAACACATTTGAATAATATTATACTATTGGTGTTAAATATAACTTCAACTTGAGTTTGCTCACTTCTACTACTATGGCCTCTATAGTAAGCCTTTCCCATAACTCATGTGAAATACATTGAGTTGGCCTTTGAGTTTCTACTCTATAACTAAAAGGTACTCCTCTTAGGGGTTAAAAGAACACTACTCGATTATAACAATCGAGTGTAGCATGATGCTTCGATAGCCAATCTATCCCCAGTATGAGTTCAAAATTCGATAGCTCCAACACTAACAAGTTTGCCACTAAAACCCTTCCCTTAACCATTATCTCCACATTCTTACAAATTTGATTCAAAACCATTCCACTCCCAAATGGGGTATTCACAACTAAACAATTATCCAAGATAGGAACATGTAAACTACACATATGTACAAAAGACTTAGCCATACATGAATGAGAAGCACTAGTATCAAAAAGTGTATAAACACTATAGGATAGGACAAAGAGCATACCTACCATAATGTTTATGTCATAAGTGGTGTCTTGGTGCTAAAGTGTAAAGGTGCGGGTTAGGGTTCTCTGTCGTGGGCCAGCTTGCTGAGGACGAGTCACCCTAAGAATTGCTTGGGGTCTCATAACTGGTGTTCCCTAGGCTGCTTGGCTCCTTATATCCTTGTAATCTGCCATACGATGTCTTCTTTGGCTACAACTATAACAAAAACCCTAGTGTAAAATGATAGACTCTTTGCAATTCCTACTCACATGCCCGATCTTACCACAAAGAAAATACACTCCTGCTACCTACTTATAAGATGACACCTCATAAGGCTTGAAACATTGTGTGCACTTCATAGTTGGTGTAGTCGGTTTCATCTGAATCGGTGTTGGTAGTACCATAGGTTTGGGCTGCACTACCATTAGCCTATCTCCACCTTCTCTAATAACCACCCCTGGAACTAGTCTCTTTGCTTTGTTCGACCTTGGCATCACATAACTTAGCATAGGCTTTTTCCCTAAGGCCACCCTTGCCTTGTGAGCTAATTGCTCCTACTTCCTCTTCATAAGTTGCTCTAAACACTTAGCCTTATCAATTGTTGTTACATAAACCTTCTCCTGTAGCTCAAGCTCCAACCTGTGAACAAATATGTTAATCCTTGATGGCTCATCCCTTCTAGAAGCTTTGGGTATAAAATGGGCTAATCAATCCAATTCTACCTCATAGGCTACTACAGTCTTACTCCCTTGTTGGAGATTCCGGTATGGTAGCTACATCTACTCTTTCATACTAGAGGGAATGAAGTGCTAAAAAAATTTGTCTTTGAACCTCTCCTAAGTCCAAGCCCCGACTTTAGGTTCCGTACGTAGGGCACCATCCCATTATTTCAATGCATCTCCCCTCAGCATGAAAGATGTGTAGTCCACTTTCTTATCATTTGGAACTTCAGCTATGGTAAAAGCTTTCTTTGTTTACTGATCTACTCCTTAGTAGTAATGATGTTATTAGGCTTAGGGTCAAACTTTTTAGCTACTTTCAGGAAACGGTCTATCCTTAGCTGCCAAATTGCTTGCCTTTCTTGATACCAGGCATCAGCATTAACTTGGATTAATTGTATGTTTTGTCTAATGTACTCTTGTTATTGGACCATTATACTTACCAAATTATTTATGGCATTTAGTAACTACACTGCATCGACCTCCATAGGCTTATACCCCTGCTAGTCCTGTTGCTTCCGTACGCTAGATAATCCATAACCTCCGTGAGTACCTTGGTCTCCTTATACATTCTAACTACCTTGAATGTCTTGCCCATCAATTGGGTAGTCCTGAAGTTGCAAAGAACTTGACCTTACTTTCCTAAGTGGCATTCTAAGGATGGAAACACAGACAACCAATCCAAAAGAAAGTTAGGAGATGGGTAAACAAAAGAAACAATAAATAACAAGGCAATAGGGCATACTAAGAGGACATAAGGTAACTTGAAGTTAATACTTAGATACTTAATAGTTCATTTCTAGATTTAAGCTTAACTCTTTAGTTACTCAAGCCACCTTTTCTTTCCTTTTTTTTTTTTGTGTCTACTACATTTCTACTAGTCACGGTCGTAATGGAGGGAGGGATCATTCTCTCTATATAACATCACGATCATGAAGAAAAGTGAAATTTTACTTTAGCAACGGTCATTCCCTTGATTACGGCCATGATGGAGGGAGTAACGGGCATTGTTTGCTTAATTCTCTCTTATTACACTAGTAATGAAGGGGGTAATGGGCATTGATCACTCAATCCTATTATATTATGCCCGTGATGAAGGCAGTAACAACTTCTATTCACTCAAATCCTATTTACCTACAAGTCATCATTTTTATTTCCTTAGAACTCTTCAACCTAGGCTTTATTACTACTAAAAGTTGTAACGCCCCAAAACTCAGGACGTTATAACTCCGCCACATGTCCTTAGCTTTTAGTGATAATTCATGCGTCTAGGAACCTGCAACTTGTCTAAGATCCACAGAATAATTACATGAAATCTACTAATTCACAATTGGCAACCTCAAAATTACTACTGGAGCGAGATGTTGACCACTTAACTCCATAGTAAAAAAACAATAACAAAATCGAAAATATCGTCACTCCATAACTTAAATCATGAAATAACTTTAAATCATAACCTGGAGTCTCACAGCTTTGACAACAATTAACCTACCAAACTTAGCAACAGGAGTCATAGACGACTCCATAATCACATAAGTCTCATCATAAGCAATTACAATAAAAATAAACATAATCTCAAGTCCACCCTTACAATTAAACTTCGATACCCTAGCTCCATCATCAAAACAGTAATAATCTCCCTACTCACCATAATATAGATAGTCAAACCTGTAATCTTCAATATAAACCCTATCATCTACCTTATAACTTGTCCCTGCAACTAAAAAATAACAATCCCCGTAGGATGAGCCAAAGCTCAGTACAGGATACCATACATATGTGCATGAAACATAAGTATCATTCAAATACACATACAAATACCGTTATTAAATGCAATAAGAAATAGTTTTGCATGTTTCATTTAGGCTTACAACTATTACAGTCTTAGTGTCTTGAGACTTAGGGTTACTTACAACCCCTAACACGTAATATATATAGATAATACATAGTATTGGTGTTAGGTACTCCCTAACACTTGATTGTCATAAACCACCTAGATCTACCTGAATCATTTTAATACGGGACTCCACAAGGGACAGCGTTGTGCAAAGATCACTAAGTGTCTCATTAGCATCATTGGACCTGACTAATGGGTGGTCGAAGCCAAGTACATTTAGCAATACAATTAAGTCCGAGTTTCAGTTAGTCTGGTTTACATTCATTAACCTAACACATACATTCAACAAACACGTATCCCGTACCTGGAGCTGATCCAACCTCACGTGTCCTTTAGTACTTATTCAAAATATAAAAGCTAGCTTAGAATTTAATAAATTCACACCTTAATACTTCTTTCTTCTTAACTCCACCCTTTAATCTATACTCTAAGTTTCTAAACCGTATTCTATATATCCTTTCCATATCTTACTAATATAAACATACATACGACACCGACATTCACACAACTCCTAGCATGCTGTCCCAGACATACATACGCTGTGCACATTGCCACTTCAATTTCATGTACATACATATACTGTACGCTGCCGCACGACCACAACTATAGTGAGCCAATCGCATACACTTTATGATGCCCACACATGACGCACATTACACTTGACACACACACTTATGATTCACATCTTGCCCATTAATGCACACAACCCCGATTGCACAAACACACACGTAACCATACATCACACATACCTACAAAAGACATGGTATACGTACACTACACATCCCAACATCACTTCGTGACATCATTAAGATATAGTTTATATCATAACCACGTCACCTCCACCACACTAACAATATCAACACCTCCATTTCAAAACTTAAAGGAACCCTAAAAACATAAATTGAAAAAAAGTAAAATGGAGATAAAAGGAAGTCTTACTTGAATACGGAGGAAAGATTGCTTTTTGATGAATTCCTCTTTTAATGACATGAGTCTTGATTAAGGATTTGGAGTTGAGAGGAATATTATAGGTTTCTTGAAAAGTATCATAAATTTTTGTGAGAGGGAGTTATGGCAACTGTAAATTACGGTTGATTGATTTAGTAGGGAGTATAACTTTTTTTCCCCAGACCAAAATGCCCTTAGCATTAATGTGTAATCATATGCCATACCGATATTTGGATTTTTTCCCATGACAGTTTTCTCCTGGCAATTGATATTTAATTACATACCATACCAATGTCTGAATTTTTTCCTATAATACTTTTGCCCTTGACACTTAATATTAATTTACATGCCATACCAAAGTTTAGATATAAAAATTACTTATTTCCTTTAATTCCCTTAAATTAATTAATTAATTATTTTTTATTTTTAACTTGGGTTTTATGATATGCTTACAAAAGTGATAAAAAATCTTAAAATATGTGATATAAATATAGAAATTCAACATAAATTTTGGTTGCGATATAAGTTATGATACTAGTATAAATAATTATACTTATACATAAACCCAACTTTATTTTTTTTTTTAATATTTGTGAAATTATTCATATTTATTGGCAATGGTTTATAACTAAAATAGTAGGTAATCTTTATAATATTGAAAAGTTACTAGATATCTTGCAAAATAACTTATACAATATGCGGTACAAGCCCAAAACAGGTTGGAAGATGGATATACGTGATATCTTGTACCTTAGTGAGTATAAGTTTTAATTTTTATAAATTAAAACCAAAACCTATTCTATAATCTATAATATCTATCTACAACTTATTTCACTAGGTAATACGTTATAGTTTCTAAAGTTCAATAGATTTCCATCTTTAACCTACGTTATTCACCCCTCAAACAAAATTATTTAAATAAGATGCCAAGGATATGCTAATTTTTTGTATTCTTTCCTTTTACATTGTAATGTATTGATCATCACGTATCAAATTAAACTAAAGTGGCATATTTAAAGTAAATGTAAAATAACGTAGACAAAAAATGTATTTTGACATTGTAATATAATCTAAAATCCAATCAAATAATGAAGCTAATATAGTTTTATAATAAATTAGGCTAGTTGTAAATAGAGTTGAATAACTGGTGAAGTTATAGCACCTAAGTGATCAAGTCTATATAATTGGGACAAATTTAGGAGATTTTAGCTTGGTAGCTTGGTGTAGGAATAGTTAACATAAGTTGGAGCATTCTTAATCTTTCTCAATAAATTCATGTATATAGTAAGATTAGACTATGAGTTTAGTCACTTAGAACTCATGAAGGAGTTAACTCATTTCGTTCGTTGGTTACATAAGTAATCTAGTAACGATAATCTACTATTGAACTCTATAAATATGTAGAAGATTCTCTTCATTTCACATAATCTAGAGTCAAGAGAAACAAGAACTACAACCAGGCTTTCGTTTTTAAGGAATTAAATAGAGTTTAAAAGATAGGATTTCAAGTCATTTCCACTTAGACCTTTAAGATAGTAAAGTCGATACTTTGAAGCTCCTTCACTTATCATAAGGGCATCCACTTGTTAAGATAGTCCATTCCTCTTCCTAAAACCTTCTCTAAGTTATCCTAATTTATAGCTATCATCTCTATGTTAATCATATGAGGCTACGTGAAGCATGATATTTATGCACAAGCATGTGTTAGCATCTATTGGATCCTTGAATTTGTAAAAAGATAAGCACTTATTATTTATTTATAAAATTATTTGCCTTTCTATAATCTAAAGTAAAGTTCTTTAGATAATTATAGATTATCAAAATGACTATAAACATATATAGTCAATGAGAATTCCAAGACATCTATAATCTTCAAACAAACTTAGTTGGGTAAGTGTTTATAAAAGACATGGACAATTAAATCAATGAAGTACATAACTTAGGTAATTTTCACTAGGTTAAGAGATGAATATCAAAGCCATACATATAGGTGCATTGAGAGAAATATTAGAGTTGACCCACTAATTAAGGATATTTGTTTGAGTTATTGGTCTATATTTTTATTTATACGAGCTAAATGATCTCTTGACTTGATAATTAGGACTACAATGATGAGTCAATTTATAATTCATAGCTATCTTTATTTGGAAATTGATGACAAAGGTGATCTCATGGGGATTAATGACTTGGAAGCTCATGGTTAAAATTATTAAATCTAAACTACCTTTGGAATTAATTCAAATGATTAAACATGATGTTACACTATGTAGTGAACCAATTGGACATTGCTAATGAAGAGAACTTAAAATGCAATAACTAGTTGGTACTATTTTGTGGTTCACTAACAACTCTTGTTTTAGAAAGTTGGTATTGGATATGTGGAATTAAGGATGCTTGAAGGTACGTGGAGAATGCTGTCCTGAAGAATCTTACACATTCTACACTAAGTTTGCTAAGGATAAGTATAAACTCTTTCAGGATAGACCAAGTGAGTATTAAGAACAAGGTAACAATCCTTGTTCTTGATGGTTAAACAAGTTTAAAGAGCTTTAAAAGAAGTTTTGTGATTATTTGGTGAAGTATTTTGATGATAAATTCTAAAAAATAATGAAAACTCGTGCAAAAAATATCTAAAAAATTTCAATATATGCTTAAATATCTAATCATCTAATTCCAAACATTACAACTCTTCTTAAGGACGCATCTATTGAGATCACTTAGTTTTTAATCATTTGATTATGTTTAAATTATTTAAAAACCGATCTTGCTTGTCCATTATGAAATAATGCAACTTTTGGAAGATAATATATTGTACTTATTAAGTAAAAACATCACTAAATGTGAAGTGTTGCACTAATGGCGTGGACATGACCAAGTGATATGGTCATATCTATTGGTTGTGTCACTTTTTAGACATAGGTTGCATGGACATGGCCAAATAACATAATCATATTACTTGGTTGTGTCACTTTATGTTCATTCACTTCATTGATATGACCAATTAATATGGTCATGTTGCTGGTTGTGTAACTTTCTACTTACTCTTATTCTTACATATCATGAAACCTAATTTAAATATGACCATGTAATGATCTTATACATCACTTTTGTCCATATATAAATATTTCTTCACATCTAAATGACAAAAAAAACTTTCACCTTAGCATATTACATAATGTTGAACTTAGAGTTTATTATTTGATTTTAATGAAAACAAAATAAAAATTGTATATCTAAACATATTGCTTTTGAAGAGAACAAAACAAGTGGATGATTAAACTAAGTATTATTTGATTATATTTAAATAATTGAATAAGATCAATTAGCTTACTTAATGATTAGATATATCAATTATCTCTAGAAGAAATTTAATCTTTTAAGTGGTGATGAAATGATTTTGAAGTTAGAATGGAAAGACTATTTGTTTGTTGTGTATGAAAAGAATTTTCAAGTGATATTTAGCCTATTGGGTTAATAGCTCAAGGTAGAACCAGACCGATGATATAAAGCCTTGAAAAATACAAAGAAAAGCTCACTGACTTGGAGGAATCGGTTTGCTAATTCACTTGTCGGTAGAGTATTTTTTACTGGCTTGTCGGTAGTTTAGAGTATCGGTATGTTGGTGAGTTAGTTTCAAGTAGCCATTAGAGCATTTAATGCATGGCAATGGGAAGAATTTAATGAGTTGTTATAAAAGCTCAACGACCCAACTAAAAAGCTAAGAAGATCTGATATTTTACTGTAATCTAAAAACATTCTCTTACATTCTTGAGTTGATTTTTACTTCTCTTTGGTCTTTTGTATACTTATTTGCTATCAAATAAAAAGAAACATAGTTGTGGTGTTTGAAAGTCCTTACATTTGTAATCTTGAGTAAAGAAAATGATACTTTTGAGTTAGTTGTATGTAAAAGAGATTGTGTAAGCTTATATAGCTCTTGGAGCAACTGGATTATGAAATAAATAAAGTGAAAGTGAAGTCCTTGGTTGGAAGTATTGTGTGTCCGTGGAAACTAAGGGGTGGTCCGAACTCCGCGTTAAATTTGGGCTTGATCTTCTTTATCCTTATCTCTTTAATTTGTACATTTATTATTGTTCTATTGTTACTTTGATTACTTTTATTATTGCATTTAATCATTTATATCGAAAAAGAATTGAAATTTATCCTTAAACTCAATTCATCCCCCCTCTTGAGTTTAGCCTAGTATTCTTCAATTGGTAACAGAACTAGTCTTTAATCACTTGCTTAATCGCATATTAAAGTAAAGATCATGGCATCTAATGCATCAGGCTTCTTGGAAGGATAAGCAATCAATAGGCCTCCTCTCTTAACCGGTAGCAATTATCCATATTGAAAGTGTAGGATGTCCATATTCTTAAAAGTACAAAATAGACTACTATGGCGTGTGGTTTACCGAGGACCATTTAAGATAGAAGGAAATGAAGAAAGATATTACTCGATTGATGATTGGAAATTACTCGATCTAAATGAAATTATCATGAATATTTTACATTGTGCTATAAATGAAAATGATTTCAATAAAATATGTACATGTAAAAGTGCTAAAGGAATATGTGATGAATTACAAAGCACATATAAAGGAATTAGTTCAGTAAGAGATACAAAAATAAGTTTATTATGTGGACAATTTGAAAACTTTAAGATGGATCCAAACGAAACAATTGATGAGATACATAATTGATTCATCAATATCATCAATCCTTTGAGTGTTCTTGAAAAGATATTTACTAACCTTGAAATAAATTCTAAAATCCTTAGGTCTTTGCCAAGAGAGTGGGAAGCTAAGAGAACCACAATCAAGGAAGCTCATGATCTTAATGAAATGTCAAAAGAGTAACTCCTTAGAGTACTTAAGACACATGAGATAGTAAAGAAATAAGGAGAGGAGTCCAGAAAGAAAACAATTGCTCTAAAAGTCATGGAGAAAAACTCAAGTGATGAAGAAAGTGAAGACAATGATGAGGTCGCAATGTTAGCAAAGAAGTTTAAAAAGTTCATGAAATTCAATAAAAGAATTAAGAAAGATAAGGATGGATATGGATCATCTTCTAAATTCAAGAAGGAAAAGAGAGAAGTTATCAAATGCTACAATTGTCAAAAGCTAGGACATATTCAACAATATTGTCTATTGCTTAAGAAGGCCGATAAAGAGTCAAAAAGGAAAGCTATGATAGGAACTTGGAGTGATGGGGACTCTAGCGACTCCGATAATGAAACTTGCTTCATGGCTCTCAATGATGATGAGGTATGCTCTCCTTCACATGACTCTTCCTTTGATGAACTTAGGTGTATGTATAATGACTTATTGAAAGAATTCATAAAAGTGCAAAAGAAGATTAAAGTGTTAAAACAAATAATGAGTAAAGTAGGTAATGAGTTTGATATTATCAAAAGTGAATACAATAAAATAGTTGATATAAAAGAAGAATTAGAAGAAGACAATGAATATTCGAAAATTGAAAATGAGAGATTGACAAAAGAAAATATAGAGATAAGTACTAGAATTAATGAATTGATAAATGAAAATGGCAAATTAAAAGAGGTTAACAAGAATTTTGAAAAGGAAATAAAAGAACTATAACTTGAAGCAAAAAATGATGAAGGTGTAATAGAGAAACTAAGTCGACTTGAAATTGAAAATTCAATGCTAAGAACTAGCTTAGATGGCTCAAGAAAAATAATGGTAAAATTCATAGATGGAGAAAAGAATTTGGATAAAATCCTTAGAACACAAGGGCTAGGCTTAGACAAAACCGGAATAGGTTATATTAAGGAAAATGTGTATAGAACATACAAGTGTTATTTTGTTAAGGTATTAAATAAAACTTGTAACTATTGTAGAAGATATGGTCATATTGCTCACACATGTGCATTACATCGTAATCTTTCTTTATGCAACAAAAATAAAATGGTTTGGGTCCTTAAGGGAAAAGCTTACATTACAACAACTAACCCTAAATGACTCAAATTAAAGTGGGTACCAAAAAGATAACCGCTTATTTTGTAGGATCCTTCAATGCACAACAACAAATGAATCTTAGATAGTGGTTACTTAAGACATATAACGGGAGACGCATCCAAGTTCACATCTATAGAGTTGAAGGATGGAGGAAGCGTGACCTTTGGAGATAATAAAAAAGCTCATGTCATCGGTGAAGGTAACATTTGCATTAATAATAATCTTACTTTAAAGTATGTGTTATTCATTGATAATTTAAAACATAACTTACTTAGTATTAGTTAATTATGTGACATAGGATATAAAGTAATCTTTCATGCATCAAAGTGTTCTATTGAAAACATTAACAATGGCCAAGTCCGTTTTGAGGGGTATAGACGAGGAAACATCTACAAAATTTGAAGAACACTAGCCTAAACTCAAGAGGGGGGGTGAATTGAGTTTAAGGATAAATTTCAAATATTTTTTTATATAAATAACTAAATGCAATAATAAGAGTAAACAAAGCAATAATAAAACAATAATAAATGCGAAAATTAAAGAGATAGGGATAAAGAAGATCAAGCCCGGATTTAACGTGGAGTTCAGACCGCCCCCTAGTCTTTACGGATATACAATCCCTCCAATCGAGGACTTCACTTTCACTTTATTGATTTCACAATTTAATTGCTTAAAGAGCTACACAAGCTTACACAATCTCTTTTACCACAATTAACTCAAGAAAATCACTTTCTTCACTCAAGATTACAAATGTGAGGACTTTCAAACACATAGCTATGTCTCTTTTTATTTGATAGCAAATAAGTGTACAAGAGACTAAGGAGAAGTACAAATAATCTCAAGAATATAAGAGAATGTCTTTAAGTTGCAATAGAATATTAGATCTTAAAAGCCTTTGGTCAGGTAGTTGAGCTTTTATAATAACTCCTTAAATTCTTCCTGTTGCCACGCATTAAATGCTTCAACGGTTACTTAAAATTGACTTACCAGCATGCCAGTACTTTGAACTACCGGCAAGTCGGTAAAAATTACTTTACCAGCAAGTGAACTGGTAAGATGGTTCTTTCAAGTCAGTAAGCTTTTTTTTGTGTTTTTCAGGGCTTTATACCGTTAGCCTGGTTCTTTCTTGAGCCGTTAACTCGATAGGTAAAAAATCACCTGAAAATTCTTTTAACATATAACAAACGAATACTCTTTGTAATATAACTTCAAGATCATTTGATCACCACTTCAAAAGATTAAATTTCTTGTAGAGAAAATTGATATATTTAATTATTAAGCAAGCTAATTAAACTTATTCAATTATCTCAAAAATAGTCAAGTAATATTTAGTTTAATCATCCACTTGTTTTGTTTTCTTTAAAAACAATAAGTTTAATTATATACTTTTTATTTTGTTTTTATCAAAATCAAATAATGAACCCTAGGTTCGACAATTTCTCCCTTGTTGATGAGGACAAAACTCTTATACTTTAAATGCTCCCCCTCAATCTAATACTCCCCTCAATTTAATACTTCCCCTCAATTTAGCACTCGATTTCAAGATATTTGACAATTGAATAAGATTAAGTGAGTGTTTGCAAAATGAGAGTATATTGATGTGCTAATGAACTAAGTCTCACTTCTTAATAATTTTACATAAAGAATATATTAAACTTTCAAAGAATCAAGATATGCCAAAGTTATAAGATTAATATCATCTTTGAGTAAGTATTAACAATTTGATGTAATACACGTTTTGATGCTCTAACAGCTTGAATTTTTCTCCCCCTTTGGCTTCATCAAAAAAAGGAGGATCCAAGTGGTGAAGAGAGAAGAAGATTCAAGTCGAAAGTTCGGCAAAGCTTTGGCTTATACCAGAGAATATACCCCCTGCAAGATCAGAATTAAGGAAAGAGAGAGCATAAAAAATAATTTAAAACAGCTAGCATAGCAAGGTTAATTTAAGGGTAAAAGATCAGCAAACAGAACTTACAAAAGTAGTAAAAAACAACCAATATAAAAAGCATGCCCATTAAGGACCAAAGTTTATAAAACAACAACGAAATGAAAGAGTGGCCAAATACAAAGTTCTTTAAACAAAAAGAGTAAAGCAAGGATAAAAAGATGAAGTACATGACTAAGCGATAGGAGGATCATCGTCCTAAGCTGGAGGAGGAAAAGGGCAAGAGGGGCAATGGTAGTCCAGTTGGAAATGATGATAGAGTCCTTAAAACCCGCTGTGTAAGTGATCATGAACATCTTCCCGAAGTTGATTTTAGCGTATTTCAGAGTATTAACAGGAAGGATACCGAGAGGCGAGAGGAGTAGTTGGATTAAAGGATGGAAACCCAAAATCCGATGGAGGCGAATGAAAAGAGCCTACAGGTGGAGAAGTACCAGCATAGCGAGGAGCGGCATCTAAGTGAACATAAGCACTGGGACTACTTGGCTCATTAAAAGAAGTAATAGGCTCTTATGGTTTATGTGTAGAGGCAAGATCAAGAGGAGGAAGGTCTTTCCGCCTAACCCAATTGTTGCCGGATTTCTGCCAAATCCCCCGACAAACATCAATTAATTCTAGGCGCTGGACTCGAGCTACCTATGGGAGGGAAGGAAATTGAACACCTTTTCTTATAAGCAACTGTGTAACCAAATGCCCAAAGGGAAGAAAAGCTTAAGATGGGTTGTTGGTTACATGTTTAAAGCATTGGACCATAATACTGAAGAAATCAATCTGCTTATTTATTATCAAATAATACAAAATCCATAAGTCCTGAAGATGACATTGGATTGTTGGCCTCGATGAGGATAGTAGCTGTAAATGACAATATGGTAGAGGATCTTTGTCCTAAAGTAGAGGCGGATGGCAGCCAAATTTTTTGTTTTTCCCCAATTAGCTCTAATGCCTTTAAATCTAAAAACTCTTTCATAGAATTTTACACCATAGTAATTTACATTCACTTCCGTTCTACCAACAACAACACTAATAAGACTACAAATATTCTTAGGCATAATAGTAATTAAAGTACCATAAACATAAGTATAAAGGACACTACGACACAGCTTATCACTCGAATTCATTTTCAGTTTTGGCTTACCCCGATCATCTAGAGAGTCCGACATATTACAATAAAAATACTTAATGGCATCATTGTGTACCTCATGAGGAAGCCGAAGGATATCGAGGACACGATTGGTGATGACCCCGGGAAAGGCAACAATGTGAAATTCCTCGAGTACCTTCGGTGGATAAACAGTGTCGGTATTAACCTCTAAATTGACAAATTTCTCAAAGTGTTGAGAGTGTTGTCGAGAGGGAAAGAGGTGGTTGTTATAGGTCATGGGTACTAAGTCATGAGCAACATGCGGTGCCATGGTTGTTATAGAGGTGAATGGAGATAGGTGATTATGGGGAAGAGGATAAGGAAGGAGGGGGAAAGGGGATAAGATAATAGAGTGAGTGTAAGGGAAGCTAGTGTGATGATGGAAGTGTATAGACGGTGTGTGGTGGTGTGACGGTTGGTGGGTATAGGTAGAGATGAAGAGAGGAAGATGAAGAGGGAGAAGTTTGATGAAAGGTGAAGAGAAAGAGAAAGAGAAGAGAGAGGAGAGTTGATTGAGAGAAGAAATTTTGAATTTCGATGGAAGAAAAGAGATGGATCAAAGAGAGAGAAAGGGGTTAGGGTTTGAGGAAGAGAAAAAGGGGTTTTGGAAGAAGGATGGGGGAGAGATGGAGCAACGTGATTTTAAGTCGCGCCTGAAAATAGATGAACTAGCTTGCCAGTATTTGGATGAGCTTGCATGCTAGTTAAGAGAATAGAAGCAAAATAGATTGCTTTAGGAGTGGAGTATACTGGCATGCTGGTGGTGAGATGGATCGACTTGCTGGTTATAAGAACAGAACCAAATATAAATGAAAAACTAGAGCAGTATATCGGTTTGCTGGTACTTAGGTGAATCGGCTTACTGGTTAAGCGAACAGAAGCAAAAACAAGTTGTTAAATACGCAGGTATATTGGCAAATCGACGAATTGTTTAACCGGCATGCCAGTTGTTTGCAAAATTGCAAAAAAATAGTAGGGTCTTTTGATCGAGCAAGTTTACTAATCCAAATTGATTTGTAGAGATTCAAGCAACATTCTAGCACTTTAAACAAGTTTATTTAAGTCCGTTAAGGCTTGAAAAACTCAATTTTTAATGAGAGAACTAAGATTCATTCGAATCAAGTCCATAGAGCTAAGTAATTCATGATAAAGTGAAAGTGTGCATGCATGAGTAAAATAGGTGCATAAATATTGAGTTTTTATACACCAACAAGTCAAGCAAATTTCAAATGCATGTTTGAGCATGATAGGCACAAAATATAGTTTTAAGACTTTATAAATTGTGAAATGACTACTTAAGTTCCTTAATCATGTAAGTGGCTAGAGAGTAAGTGGAGATCAGTAAGTGGAGATCCTTTCTCAATGTTTCAAGAAAAGTTCATGCTTCAAACATGTTAAAAGATATTAAGAGGCACAAAAGATACATGATCAAGCTAAGCAACCTCCATATAAGTAAGAAATGCTCCATTTGCACTTAGAACCTAAAAAGGGTCTAGAGAGGTCAAATATGCACGAAATTCAAATTTAAGCTAGTTTGACCACTCAAACATGATTTGGGGGTAAGAATAGATATGTAAGCCTCGGTTTTAGGCACAGAAACCAATGCATGATAAATTTGTGCATTTATGAACTTCGATAAGTATCAATGACTTTAAGTGTGCCCAAAACATGTTAAAAGTGATATTTAATGCTTATCCAAGTTTATATATGCACAAAATTATAGTGCTTTGGTTTTTGTACCTAAAATAAAGGCTTACATGTCTATCTTCATCCCTAAATCATGTTTGAGTAGTCAAATAAGCTTAATTTGAATTTCGTGTATACTTGACTTCTCTAGACCCTTTTTAGGTTCTATGTGCAAAATGGAGCTTTTCTTGCTTATATGAACTTTGCTTAGCTTGATCATGTCTCTTTTGTGTCTCTTAATGTCTTTTAACATATTTGAAATATGAACTTTTCTTAAACATCGAGAAAGGATCTCTACTTACTCTTTAGCCATTTGCATGATTAAGGAACTCAAGTAGTCATTTCACAATTTATAGAGCCTTAAAACTATATTTTGTACCTACCATGCTCAAACATGAATTTGAAATTTGCTTGATTTGTTGGTGTGCAAAAACTCAATATTTATGCACCTATTTTGCTCATACATGGACATTTTCACTTTATCATGAATTACTTAGCTCTATGGATTTAATTTGGATAAATCTTGGCTATCTAGTTAAAAAATTAAGTTTTTCAAGCCTTAATGAGCTCAAATAAACTTGTTTGAAGTGTTAAGATATTCACTAAATCTCTACAAATCAAATTGGATTAGTAACTTTACTTAAACAAGTGGTCTCTATTGTTTTTTTGCAAAATTGTAGACAACCGGCATGCCGATTATACAAATCATCGGCTTGCCAGTATACCTACGTATTTAACAACTTGTTTTTGTTTCTATTTGATTAACCGGTAAGCCGGTTCACTTAAGTATTGGCAAGTCGATATACTGCTCTCCTTTTTCACTTTTTTTTTTTGTTCTATGCTTGTAACCGGCAAGCCAATTCATATCACTACCAGCATGCTGGTATACTCCATTCCAGAAGCAATTTGTTTTGCTTTTGTTCTCTTAGCCACATCTAAATATTGGCAAGCTGGTTATTCAGTTTTCAAGTGCGACTTAAAGTCGCGATGCACCATCTTTCCCTCATCCTTCTTTTACAAAAACCCCTTTTCTCCTTCCTTAAACCCTAACCTATTTCTCTCTCTTTGATTCATCTCTTTTCCTCCATCAATCAACTCTCCCTTCTCTCGTCGTTCTCTTTCTTTTTCTCTTCATCTTTCATCAATCTTCTCTTTCTTCTTCTTCCTCTCTTCACTTTCTCTCTCTACCCATACCCTTCAAACCGTTACGTCGCTATACATTGTCAACCCGCCTCTACTGTCCCGTCGGCTTCCATCATTTGCACCCTTCTCCTTACCACACATGTCTATGCACATCTATACTTTTTCAACCCTTATGGCATCGCGTGTTGCTCATGGCCTTGCCCCCTTGGCCTTTGACCACTAACTCTTTCCCTTATGCCAGCATGCCCAACGATTTGAGAACTTTGCCAACCTCGAAGCTGATATGGGTATCTTCTATCCCTTGGAGGTGCTTGACAAGTTTCGCATTATGGTTTTTCCGGGCGTCATCATCAATCATGTTCTGGATATTCTTCAGCTTTTTATCATTTCTTTACTCTTTTTGTTTAAAGAACTTAGTCTTTAGCCACTCTCTCATTTTGTTGTTGTTTTGTAAACTTTGGTCCTTGATTAGCCTGCTCTTTATATTGACTATTTATGACTTCTTTTGAAAGTTTTGTTTGCTTTTTTGCTGTTTTGTTTAAGGACTCGACCTTTAGCTACTTTATCTTTTTATGTATTGAGAACTTTGGTCCTTGTTAAACCTACTTTAACTGTTGGATATTTGTGGCTTTTGTCATTTCTTTGCTAAACCTCTTGTGAACTGTTGTTCTAAATGAACTTGCTTTGTTATATGTGGTTGTCCATTGCTGGTTGTTTTCGTGCTCTTTTCAAGCCTTATATGTTTTTTATTTTCTTCTTGTAGGGAGCATATTCTCCAGTATAAGCCGGAACCCTATCGAATTTTCAGCTTGAATTTTCTTCCCTCTTTACTGCCTGGATCCTCCTCTTTTTGATGAGGCCAAAGGGGGATAATAATTTAAGTTATTCATTGGTTAATTCGAGTTGATAGTCTAAATTTTACAATTGCATTGATTGGTTAATTATAAGTAAATTGGATAATCACCATTTCTTGTTAACTCCTAAACAGATACATTATAACTTTAGCAAATTTATTATATTGACTTATCATGAAAAAGATTAATTCTCACATTTTTGCTCAATCTTATTCAATTATTGATCATCTTGAATTCCCTTGATAAATTGAGGGGGAGCTCTTAAAAGAGTTTTGTCCTCATAAAAAAGGGGGAGATTATTGAACTTAGGGTTTATTATTTAATTTTGATGAGAATAAAACAAAAAGTTTATATCTAAACATGTTTTTTAAGATAACAAAACAAATGGATGATTAAACTAAGTATTATTTGATTATATTTACATAATTGAATAAGATCAATTAGTTTGCTTAATGATTAAATATATTAATTATCTCTATAAGAAATTTAATTTTTTAAGTGGTGATGAAATGATCTTGAAGTTAGAATACAAAGAGTATTTGTTTGTTGTGTATAAAAAGAATTTTTAAGTGATATTTAGTTTACCGGGTTGATGACTCAAAATAGAACTAGGCTAACGGTATAAAGCCTTGGAAAACACAAAGAAAAGCTCACTGACTTGGAGTAGAGTATTTTTTACCAGCAAAGTATTTTTTACCAGCTTGCCAATAGTTCAGAGTACCGGCATGCTAGTGAGTCAGTTTCAACTAGCCATTGGAATATTTAATACGCGACAACGGAAATAATTTAATGAGTTGTTATAAAAGCTTGATAACTTGACCAAAAGCTAAGAAGATTTGATATTCTACTGCAATTTAAAAACATTCTCTTACATTCTTGAGTTGATTTCTACTTCTCTTTGGTTTCTTATATACTTATTTGTTATCAAACAAAAAGAGACATAGTTGTGGTGTTTGAAAGTCCTCACATTTGTAATTTTGAGTGAATAAATTGATACTCTTGAGTTAGTTGGGTGTAAAAGAGATTGTGTAAGCTCAATTGAATTATGAAATCAATAAAGTGAAAGTGAAGTTCTCGGTTGAAAGCATTGTGTGTCCATGGAGACTAGGGGATGGTCCGAACTCTACATTAAATCCAAGTTTGATTTTCTTTATCCCTATCTCTTTAATTTTTCCATTTATTATTATTCTATTGTTGCTTTGATTACTTTTATGATTGCATTTAGTCATTTATATAGAAAAAAAAATTGAAATTTGTCCTTACTTAATTTACTCTCCTTCTTGAGTTTAGCCTAGTATTCTTCACATAATTGAAAATATATATAACGTTTCCCTATTAGATTGCCAATTATGCAATTTTTTTTTCTTTTGAATTGTGAAAACACATAAGAAATGTTATCAAAGAATTTGAACCAATCAACAGTGCAAATCTCTCAAAATTATAATAGGATGTTAGGTGGCCCATTCGCTCGAACCTATGTGCTTTGTGCTACAACTGGAGAAACCACATATGTTTTTACTATTCTTATAAATCAAGTGGATTTTCTAATAGTACATCCTAGCTTGTTAAATATCTACAAGAGATATATCCATCAACTTTTACTTAGAAGCGCTACCATTTCAATATTCAACTAGGTGGAGTATATTCGAAACCAATTCAAATTTCCAACACATAGTTGATCTATTAAGATATATTCCAATATCTTATTCTCTAAATTACTCAAATATAAACTCATGGTTTATTGTAACTTGTTATTACCTCTTAAACTTCTATGATGATGATCTACTAAGAAGAAGTAAGGTTGCTATTACAATAAACTAATTGGGTTTTAGATTTATTTTGGTAGACATCATTTCAATTTGTTCTCTTAATAATGCTTTTGTCAATGAATCTATTGCATTATTCTTGGTCTTAACATAAGTTATATTTATAACCTTACTAATCATGCCTTAGTCTAGAAGGATCAAATGACTAAATATTATAACATTGGTTGTGACCACAATACTTTCATAAACAAGACCTTTGCCATTTGTTCATTTCATCCAAATTTGCATGATAATTGTGACATCTATTATAGTGTATTCTTGTAGGAATAATCAAACTTATTGATACAATCTATTACCCGACTACATTCTCCATGTTTAATACTAAGTTAACATATACTTAATTCAGATTTTCATGTCAAATATGGGATAAAGCATATATAAGTGCCTAAACTTTAAATTTTGAGCAATTTGGTGCTCAAAAAATAAAAACATGCGTTTGAGTGCATGAAGTTTGAATTGGTGTTCGAATAGGTGTCACTTTATAATAGATGTTACTTGTAAATGACCTGTTTAATGGATCTTTTAATTTTTTTTTGCTAGGTGGATGTGGATTTGCAAAGTTGTAAGGAGAAGAAAAAAAGCAGAGCACACATGGACTTTGACTTGCAATGAAGACCTTAATAGAACCCAACAACTTTCCACTCTTGCAACATCTCTTACCCCAAATCCTTTGTCTTTATTTCAAAACCTTAACCCTAAAAGTCCCAACTTCTCCAAAACCTATTGTAAGAGAAATGAGAGAATGGCTAGCTGGTCAATACGTAGTTGTCGTCGTCTTGAGTAGGTTTCTTCACCAGTTGTATCCTCTAGCACCACAAATGAAGATGTCAATGTCACGAACCCGAGCTGTAGATGTGGGTTGCTCACATTATTGTTGACATCATGGACGCCTAATAACTCGAGTAGGCGATTCTTTAGATGCCCAATTTATAGGGAGGGTAGATGCGAATATTTCATATGGTACGACACTGCATTTTCCTCTCGGGCAAGAGAGGTGATTAATCATCTTCTAGAAAGGAGGTCACTTCAAACACGCGATTCGGATTGTGCTCCAGTACAATTTCACCAAGAAGTGTACATTGCTTGGTCTATTAAATTGAAGCTGTTGATTGGTTTTGTTGTCATTGTAGTTGCTGTCTTCTATGCTTTCAAGTGGCTATGAAGCTAGTTGATGTTTTTCTCGTCGTTTTATTTTTTTATTTTCGTTGAGGAACTGATCAATTTTACAGCAGATGGTAGTGCAATTGATATGTCTGGCATTAACTAATGGATTTTGAGAGTCCCATTTCGGTGCCTCTATAATTGTAACCTTATCGATTTTTTTTTTTTTTTTTTTGGGTATGATATTTTACTCTCTCGAATGAAAAATCAAGAAGGCAAATGCATTCCTTGCCTCAGATGCTTAAGGAAAAAATTTGTATTGGATACGGTGACTAGTAAAATCAACAATAACAAACTGATATTTAGGTAAAGAAAACTCATTTTGTTTCCATGCTTTTGAACATGTGTACGTCTAAAGCTGTTTAAGCTAAGTGATGGAAAAAAATAAGGACACCTGTAACAATGAGAAAGGTTTATTTTATGGTCTCTTAACATGTTAACCAAGGGCATTCTTTAAGGAGTCTGACATAGCAATACTTACCACCAGCATCAAACAAGGGTTTCAATGATTCTGGCTTATTAACTTTGTCACATTTCAAAACCTTTTCTATTTTATTTTTTCTTTAAATTGTCTACGAATACGTATGCATTCTAGGGACAAAGAACATCATTCAATGAAATAACACCAAAATTTAGAGTCTCCTCCAACTGTGCTTTTGAAAAACTAGCCACTCTTGGCTACAAATTTCATAACAATACCATAACCGCAACACCTGTCTTACCTGCAACATAAGCTATTGTAGACACACTTCCCCCAACTCACGCAAAAAGAAGTGAAAGGGCATGAATGCGGTGAAAAAAAATCAATAGCAGCAGTGTACACATAACTTAGCTAACAATAGTTCAACATTTGATACATGAAACAGTACCAGCAGTACAACATTTGAAGATGGCCGGAGTTAATAGAAAACGCCATAATAGCATTCTAACAACATCACAGTTCACTAACACACCAAGCTAGCTACAAACCATAATTCCTGTCACAATAGGCCTACAATGGTTCGCCACCAACAAGTAAAAAGACCCGTAGAATTTGTCTTACTGACAAATGACAGGAAAGAAAGTACCAAAACACCTAGCATATCTAGCCATATTCTAACACTATCAGAGCGCCTTGAAGGTCCTAATGATGACCTAATAGCATTTCTTTTTTTTTTTTTTTTTTTCTTTCCTTATCACACCAAAACATTCAAAATCCACGTTTTGCATGTGTCTTGGCTAAGAAATCTTACGTGCTTATGAAATGTGGAGTATTGAAACAAAAGACACCACATGTGTTTTAAATCGAATGGGTCGCATTAAATTCGATATTGCATGCCCTAGTATCAGAGTTAAACACACTACATCATTAAACACATACGTATCGATAGAGATAAAGAATACTTACTCCTATCGTCTTGTTTCGCCTGATAGGTGGTCCTTCTTTTTTCTTGCTATGTAATTCCCAGTGAAGTAGATGGGGCCAGGGGAATGTGTTGGATGCAGATGGTGAAAGGTATGGGAAGGCGTTATTTGTTTCGAAGGAGAGAGAGGGTATCATCCAAAATGCCTTAGGTAAGTGAAAAAATTCAATGGGAAGTTAATGTGATTAATAGGGGAGAGATACAGCGGTAGAGGAGTGTAGTAAATTGTAGGGTATGGAGGGAATTTTTTATTTTTTGGTTGAAAAGTGTTGTACGTGCCATGTAGTTGCTTCCCTTATCAGCCTTAAAGTAAAAAGGCTTTGCCGTTTGCTACGTCGTATGTGTCTTAATGTTTGTCAACTGGAGGAACCGATGTGAACACTTTTTCAAATTTTTAGCACTAAATCGTACGTTTTTCTATTTTAGGCACTCCCATATCCTTTCTCACCGTCAAATATTAAGTCAAAATACACCTTAGTTTATTAGATACATTGTTCATCGTATAATTTTTTAAGTCATCCATTTCAATGTATCATCATATTATATTCTCCTTAAACAAAAACTTAGCTTCTTAACATTTTACTTCATCAAATTATTTGATAGTATAACACAAGTCATATTTCATCTTATGTTTTAAGGATGATGGCTTAATTAGAGTAAATATTTCATATTTATCCTGTTTTTCATAATCATAAAGATATTATTCCCAAATATTTTGTACTACATAATTATATTTTTAGTAGGGAAACTTAATACTAAGTTAGATTTAATTATAGTCATCCAGTTACTTCTGAATCAAAACTTTCACTCCTTTAATTTTGTGACTTTTATTACTTTAGAGTTCAAAGTTTATCCATACCAAGTAACATTTATTTCTCTAAGCATTATAACTTAGTTAACCCTATAGTTTAGGTGTTTTCTTATATTGTTTTTCTTCTTTCTCAATATTTATACTAAGAAAACCATTGGCTTTTGAGACGAGATTATGAAAATAGCAAAATATGTCAACGATAAAACACAAAGTGCCAACTTAACATGACTATCATATATTATAGATTGTGCATGATATACAATTTCTCAAATGTCACGTAAACAAATATATAGAATGCACAATTCCTTAAGTAATGTATATCATGATTTGCACATAGCATATTACCTAATATTATCATATGGAATAACTTGTAAAATATACTATTTTTTTTTTTTTAGATAAGTTGAAACATTGTAGGTCACATGAATCACAAGAGACATATATTACAATTATTAAACTTTTATAATAAAGATTTAAATAAACAAGTATCTAACTACATGTATGTTGATATTGATATTTGTATACCAAGATAACGGAAAACATTTTGTATATATTGACAATTCACAATTTATTATTATCTATTGAAATAATTACTAGTATAGACCTAAGGATTCATATAATCAAATATCAAATTGATTCCAATCAATTAAGGTAAATATAATACCTTATATCAAATTCAATTAGTTATCTCATACTTACTCAATATGATAGAAGAATAGAGAAATTACTTCCATTGCAATTTCTCCATCAGAGAAAACATGTCATTTCAAGTTACTAAAATAAAGATATAGTCACATGAAATTACTTCTATTGTACAATTGTTTATTTCATAGTCTATAATTTGGTATTAAGTATATATACAACCCAGTATATACATTAGGAATCAAATATATAGAATACACTAATACATCAATTTAGCTTTTAGTACCATTTTCTTTATATGTTCAAATGGTAAATATGTTGAATATTACAAAATAAACTTCTTCAAATACTAACATGATGCATTCAATTTTGTAAAATAATTTATATGAATATAACAATAATATTCTTAATAGAACCACATTCTACAACTCAAATCATCATAAATTCATGTAATATATTTATCATATAGAAAATATATCAAATATTGAAATATATATATATATATATATGTAGAATGGTTTACGTTTGCATTCACTATCAATAATCAAATTCATCACTAATAATGTTTGTAGGGCAAAAGTATATACTCATTTATCAATCATGAAACCAATAATTGATAAAAATATTATACACCATTTCTATTACAATATTACTTAATTAATGCCATTATAGAAAAACAATATAATTAGTAACTATGATAAATATATATATGTGCCCTCGAACATATATTTTATTAACTTAGGCAAACAGGCATTGACTAAATTCATAAATCATAATATCAATGATGTAACTTGTTAAAGATTATTGAACAATCATGACTTTTAGAATTAAATTACAGAAAATTCAAATTCCATTCACTAGTATAGCATGTTATATTTTCACAATATGTGAGACACAAATAATGATAACTTAATAGAATTTCTTCATTCTTTAATATAGTTTCAATGTTGAAAGTACTTATATTATTTTGATATAATAATATGCCTATAACTTTTTATTTTATTTACAACACCATGACTCTACCATTGAATTCACATCGTGAATTCATTGACCTAATATTTTAAACCAACATAAAAATTCATTATTTTATCATACTTGTATCATAACATTTATTTTGCTAGTTTTATCTAATAGTACTTTATAATTAGCCATCATCAAATCATTGAGTGATATTTTTTAAACAAAACAACATTAGCATGGTGGCATTCGGAATGGGTACATAGTATTTAAAATCAAATAAAATTCATAGATGACATATCCGAGTTTATTTTTTACAATTTCACTCACAAAACATAGATATAAACAATAAGTTAATGTATTAAGACTTTTAGAATTAAAATTTACATCAAAGGTATGTACTATATCCTGATCACATATAATTAGTGAAAAACTTTTTGAAGTGACTATTTTTCTTGAAATTTATCATTTTGTTTTCAAGTTAGGACACATAAATATGAGAGTATAACTATGACAAGTATTTTTTATATATTCTATACACTAACAAACTTTTCTATGTTTATTGTTGACATATTAGTCACATAAACTCACATACCAATCATCTCAATTGTTCAAAATTTAAATGTTGGTATAAACAAATTCATATAGCATGTATGATTACTTAAAGTTCAATTATATTCAAACAAATAACAAAGTGCAAGAAACATTTGCAAATTTATACTTGAAGCATTTCCATAATTTCTTCTATTTTAATTTTAAAATTTCCACTATTAGATCGAAACACCTATATTGATATTATGCTTGTTGTTATCTATTTATTGATATCCCATAGCATTTTCACATAAAGAAATAATTTTGATAACTCATCTTGAATAGATTCCATTGAAACAAATTAACATTGAGACTTTTTTGCCAATCATCAAACATTTTTTATTTTGAACTTCTTCGCTTTGGATTCTTACATATCTTATCTACTACTTCTCAAATTTCTTTAGTTTTCTGTTGCTATCACCATGATTCCTTCTTTACGCAATTAGACTCCTTAAGATTGCATTCGTTTCACTTGCTATTTTAAGACTTTTAAGATTGTTAAAAATTCGGTATTGGATATGGGGATTAAGGACACCCAGAGGTACCTGAAGAATGCTATCCTTAGTAGTCTTATGTGTTTTACATTAAGTTTGCTAAGAATAAGTGTAAACTCTTCTAGGATTTAACTAAGTATAAAATAGAAGGTAGTAATTCTTATTCTTGATGACCACATAATTTTAAATAACTTTAAAAGAAGTTTTGTGATTGTTTAGTGAAGTATTATGATGGTAAATTCTAAAATATAATGAAAATTCGTGCAAAAAATATCTGTAAAATATCAATATGTAGTTAGACATCTAATTGCAATCATTCCAACTCTTCTTAAGGACACATTCATTAGTATTACTTAGTTTTTAATAATTGGATTATAGGAGATTCTATGGTCTTGTCCACCATTTTGATCGGACCGGTCTCATCTTCCATCTCATCGTTCATTCATATATTTTAAAACTTAAACGATTAAATTCAAGATTTGTTTGATAGTTTAGATTTAAAGGAGTACAAATTAAGAGTAAGATGGACGGTGGCATCGATCCTACAAAAATAAGGATGGGATTATAGAAAAATCCTTATATTATATTTAGATCATTTAAAATTGATATTGGTTATTCATTATGAAGTGATGTAACTTTTAAAAGATGATATATTGCACTTATTAAATAAAAATGTCATTAAATGTGAAGTGTTGCACTAGAGTGGACATGACCAAGTGACATGGTCATATTTGTTGGTTATGTCACTTTTTGGACATCAATTGTATGGACATGACTAAAGGATATAATTGTGTTACTTGGTTGTGTCACTTTTTATTTATGCACTTCATTAACATGACCAATTGGCATGATTATGTTAATGATTGTATAAATTTCTACTTATTCTTACTTTTATTTATCATGAAACCTAATTTAAATATGACTATGTAATGATTTTGTACATTACTTTTGTCAAAATATAAATATTTCTTCACATATAAATGACATGAAAACTTTCACTTAGCATATTACATAATTAAAATTCTATACAAACAAACTATTCCTAGATGGTTATTTTGGTTTGTCTTAAGGACATAGTTTTTCTATAAATGAATCTAAAGTTGGGCAATTTAGCATGTCAAGATGAAGTATTCATATGAATAGCAAGTCCAACGGAGTCTAGAATTAATTTACTCTAAACTGAGATTAGGGTGAGAAGAGTGAACCTTGTCGCAACTATTAAGTTGCTTTATTTATGTTCTATGGCTCACGAATTTGAGTTGCGAAAATAGTTCCACTAAATTTATCTCTCTTTTTTTTTTAATTTCCATTAATTTACTTCCTTTAAAAACCATCACGTATAATTAATGTTTGAGATCACAACGTCATGATGCCATAAAAAAATCCTAAAAATCTAAATAATCTTAATAATGATATTACAATAATCTTTTTGTCATGTCATAAAAAGCAAAGAGTTTTGAAAGAGTTTTGAAAGCTCTTTCATTTCTTTTATCTTTTTTGTGATATCATTAATTCTTTCCATAATCTTTTTGTTATGTCATACTATAATATATAGTTTTAAAAACTCTTTGCTTTTTTGCATGTCATTTTTTAATGGAACCATTAATGAATTTTCATAATTCATTTATATGTTATATTATGTTATAATATATAGTTTGAAAACTCTTTTTGTTTTTATATATTATTTTTACAGTATCATTAATGCATTTTCATAATTTTTTTTCATATTTAATATGATTTCGAAGGTTCTTGCTTTTTATATTTGTTGTACTAGAAAACTATTTGGTAATTCATTTTAAGTCATTCTTTATATGGAAATTATATATTAAATAAATAATTTATATATATTATATATAATTTGGTGATAAAAAAAACATGTTAAAGAGAGAGGGAAAATTTTTGGGTTTTTTTTTTCCTCCTTAAATAGTTAATAAATCATATATAACAAATAAGTGGCTCTTTGGCCTTGCATTACGTAAATAATATTTTTAACTTTTCTTATAATAAATAAAACATTAAATTATATACTCATTTATTAATCACGGAACCAATAATTGATGAAAATATTATACACTATTTCTATTACAATATTACTTAATTAATGCCATTATAGAAAAACAATATAATTAGTAACTTTGATAAATATATATATGTGCCCTCGAACATATATTTTATTAACTTAGGCAAATAGGCATTGACTAAATTCATAAATCATAATATCAATGATGTCACTTGTTAAAGATTATTGAGCAATCATGACTTTTAGAATTAAATTATAGAAATTTCAAATTCCATTCACTAGAATAGCATGTTATATTTTCACAATATGTGAGACACAAATAATGATAACTTAATAGAATTTCTTCATTCTTTAATACAGTTTCAATGTTGAAAGTACTTATATTATTTTGATATAATAATATGCCTATAACTTTTTATTTTATTTACAACAACATGACTCTACCATTGAATTCACATCATGAATTCATTGACCCAATATTTTAAACTAACATAAAAATTCATTATTTTATCATACTTGTATCATAACATTTATTTTGCTAGTTTTATCTAATAGTACTTTATAATTAGCCATCATCAAATCATTGGGTGATATTTTTTAAACAAAACAACATTAGCATGGTGGCATTCGAAATGGGTACGTAGTATTTAAAATCAAATAAAATTCACAGATGACATATCCGAGTTTATTTTTTACTATTTCACTCACAAAACATAGATATAAACAATAAGTTAATGTTCTAAGACTTTTAAAATTAAAATTTACATCAAAGGTATGTACTATATCCTGATCACATATAATTAGTGGAAAACTTTTTGAAGTGACTATTTTTCTAGAAATTCATCGTTTTGTTTTCAAGTCAGGATACATAAATATGAGAGTATAACTATGACAAGTATTTTTTTTATATATTCTATACACTAATAAACTTTTCTATGTTTATTGTTGACATATTAGTCACATAAACTCACATACCGATCATCTCAATTGTTCAAAATTTAAACGTTAGTATAAACAAATTTATATAGCATGTTTGATTACTTAAAGTTCAATTATATTCAAACAAATGACAAAGTGCAAGAAACATTTACAAATGCATACTTGAAGCATTTCCATGATTTCTTCTATTTTAATTTTAAAATTTCCACTGTTGGATCGAAACACCTATATTGATATTATGCTTGTTGTTATCTATTTATTAATATCCCACGGCATTTTCACATAAAGAAATAATTTTGATAACTTATCTTGAATAGATTTCATTAAAACAAATTAACATTGAGACTTTTTTTGCCAATCATCAAACATTTTTTATTTTGAACTTTTTCGCTTTGGATTCTTTATCTACTACTTCTCAAATTTCTTCGGTTTTCTGTTGCTATCACCATGATTCCCTCTTTACGCAATTAGACTCCTTAAGATTGCATTCACTTCACTTTCTATTTTAAGACTTTTAAGATTGTTAAAAATTTGGTATTGGATATGGGGATTAAGGACACCCAGAGGTACGTGAAGAATGCTATCCTTAGGAGTTTTACGTGTTTTATATTAAGTTTGTTAAGAATGAGCATAAACTCTTTTAGGATTTAACTAAGTACAAAAAATAAGGTAGTAATTCTTATTCTTGATGACCGCATAATTTTAAATAACTTTAAAAGAAGTTTTGTGATTGTTTAGTGAAGTATTATGATGGTAAATTCTAAAAAATAATGAAAATTCGTGCAAAAAATATCTGTAAAATATCAATATGTAGTTAGACATCTAATTGCAATCATTCCAACTCTTCTTAAGGACACATTCATTAATATTACTTAGTTTTTAATAATTGGATTATAGGAGATTCTATGATCTTGTCCACCATTTTGATCGGACCGGTCTCATCTTCCATCTCATCGTTCATTCATATATTTTAAAACTTAAACGATTAAATTCAAGATTTGTTTGATAGTTTAGATTTAAAGGAGTACAAATTAAGAGTAAGATGGACGGCGGCACTGATCCTACAAAAATAAGGATGGGATTATAGAAAAATCCTTATATTATATTTAGATCATTTAAAACTGATATCGGTTATTCATTATGAAGTGATGTAACTTTTAAAAGATGATATATTGCACTTATTAAATAAAAATATCATTAAATGTGAAGTATTGCACCACAATGAACATGACTAAGTGACATGGTCATGTTTGTTGGTAATGTCACTTTTTGGACATCAATTGTATGGACATGACTAAAGGATATAATTGTGTTACTTGGTTGTGTCACTTCTTATTTATGCACTTCATTGACATGACAAATTGGCATGGTTATGTTGATGATTGTATAACTTTCTACTTATTCTTACTTTTATATATCATGAATCCTAATTTAAATATGATTATGTAATGATCTTGTACATTACTTTTGTCAAAATATAAATATTTCTTCACATATAAATGACATGAAAACTTTCACTTAGCATATTACATAATTGAAAGTCTATACAAACAAACTATTCCTAGATGGTTATTTTGGTTTGTCTTAAGGACATAGTTTTTCTATAAATGAATCTAAAGTTGGACAATTTAGCATATCAAGATGAAGTATTCATATGAATAGCAAGTCTAATAGAGTCTAGAATTAATTTACTCTAAATTGAGATTAAGATGAGAAGAGTGAACCTTGTCGCAACTATTAAGTTGCTTTATTTATGTTCTATGGCTCACGAATTTGAGCTATGAAAATAGTTCCACTAAATTTATTTTATTTTTTTAATTTCCATTAATTTACTTCCTTTAAAAACCATCACGTATAATTAATGTTTGAGATCACAACGTCATGAAGCCATAAAAAAATTCTAAAAATCTAAATAATCTTAATAATGATATTACAATAATCTTTTTGTCATGTCATAAAAAGCAAAGAGTCATTTCTTTTATCTTTTTTATGATATCATTAATTCTTTTCATAATCTTTTTGTTATGTCATACTATAATATATAGTTTTCAGAAACTCTTTGCTTTTTTGCATGTCATTTTTTAATGGAACCATTAATGAATTTTCATAATTCATTTATATGTTATATTATGTTATAATATATAGTTTGAAAACTCTTTTTGTTTTTATATATTATTTTTACAGTATCATTAATGCATTTTCATAATTTTTTTCATATTTAATATGATTTTGAAGGTTCTTGCTTTTTATATTTGTTGTACTAGAAAACTATTTGGTAATTCATTTTAAGTCATTCTTTATGGAAATTATACATTAAATAAATAATTTATATATATTGTATATAATTTGGTGATAAAAAAAACATGTTAAAGAGAGAGGGAAAATTTTTGGGTTTTTTTTTTCCTCCTTAAATAGTTAATAAATCATATATAACAAATAAGTGGTTCTTAGGCCTTGCATTACTTAAATAATATTTTTAACTTTTCTTATAATAAATAAAACATTAAATTATATTTAATTTTTTTTTAAAAGTTTACAATAATTATTTAAATATTTATCTGCACATCTCTTTGACTAGTTAAATTTAAAAGAAATTGAGGGTGGGTAAACCGAAAAGATCCAAATTTGAAAATAACCTCTTTGCAAAATGTAAAGGTATGCCCGTCTGAACTTGTCGCTCTAGCCGATAAGCGCCATATTCTCGAAGTAAAGTTCTTTTTTGAGTTCAGAACAGGAACATGAGCAAATAGATAAGGCCAATATGACTAGACGACTAGGTCCAAGATTGGCCTAACACGATTGGCCATGCCTTAAGTGCAAGCCCTTGGCATTAACCAATCGTTTATGTCATATTTAATACAAAAAAGGACTTCGAATGGATCACAATTTTGAATTTTGTTTTCTTTTTTATGTTTAAAAATATTTTTAAAAGGTAGAATTGTGATTGTTTGAAATTAGTAATTTCAACTTTAAGAAGGAATTAGATTTCATTTTTAATCGGGTAGAGTTGTGATTTCATTTTACTATATGAAGTACAATATTAAAAATTACTTATTTAACATTTAACCAAATTATAACATGTAATAGTTAGAGGCACTTTTGACAGATATTATTATATAAGTATTTAATACAATTCTATCATGTAAGTATTTTCTAAAAATATAAAAAGATTTATTATTTCGATTCCTATTTCATTTCATTCCATTTTACATTATTTTTGTGTATCAAATATGACATTATGATATTCATCTTATTCAAGTTGACCCATAAATGAATGAAACTTTATTAGCCTTTTCTTAGTTTTAGAATTCCGTAAACTAGTTTTAGGCTACTGCCACTTTCATGTATGCTGCCATTTAGAATAGGATTTCTTACATAGACCTAGTTCACTATAGTTACGTTGTGATCCTTTGCACTAATAAACCACTATATTTTATATCAGTTCCATAGATCTAAGAATCCAAAATACACGTCTATCGAGAGGTAATTTTTCCTTTGCTTCCAATTTCCATGCACGTTGAAGATAGCTCCCACTATGGCTTTCTACGGTAGCTCCTAGATATGCACAAGTGTGGCATTCTAAAGGACAGTCAATCAAGAACCAGCACTCTTTTTGGATTTGGATCTGCTCAATTTCTTTCGTTTCACATTTGGATCTGCTCAATTTTTTTCGATTCATATTTGGTTTACAAATGGATAGATGGGTTTATCTAAACTTTTAAAATATCTTATAATATTATAATGGTATCATTATTTTTCTTCTAATATCAATTGTTGATTAAACTTGGTAGTATTTCAAAAGGTTAAATACACAGAAATTAGAAAAAAATAAATTGAAAGGATGCTTTTTCTTTTGTTCTCCATCTCCAGATATTGACATGCAGCACCTATTGTGAACGGGAGAATGCGGTGTGGAAAAGTCTCGGATGGTATTTTCTCTGCGCAAAATGCACATACATTTCATTGGATCTCAAGATTTTCTATTTTTTCAATAATGCTAATCAATCCACGAAAACCGGCATGTTTAACTGTAGGAACATGGTTTGACTCTTGCATTGCACGTTGCGGAAAACACAAAGGAAACTAATAGTCTCACGAAGACAACTACTATAGTTGCCAAAAGCATGGATTTTTCCAGCAGATTTATTAGAAATTACAAATACAATTGGGAAAAAAGAAAGAAAAAAAAAAAGTCTTCAAAAGGTAAATGAATAATGTATTTTCTCGCTGCAAAATCTTCTTTTTCCTTTTGACGTTGTGCAGCAGTCGATCAGTATGGTGGTGGGGGGTAAACTGATGCTGGACCTGCATTTGCAAATGTTAAAAGAAGAAATTAGATCCATTAAGAAATCGATCTAAAAATTTAAGCTGAGATTTACATATAATTTTATTTCAAAGGAGAATAATTATCGTAAGTAGAATTTGAATTGCTCAACAAAAATTTCCGGCCTGAATATGATTTCTCTATGGAATAATAACGCGACAATCGATATTAAATGGTAGATTAAGATAATAGGAGTAACTTACCGTGTGGAGGAGGGGGATAACAAGTTGTGGGTGGAGGAGGATATTGCGGGGGATACGTAGCGGGTGGGGAAGGATAAGTAGAAGTGGTTAATCCAGCGGGTGGAGAGGGGTAGGCAGGTGGCTGATACGTTGTGTTAAGGGAATATGCTGCCGGTGCAGGAGGATATGCCGTGTAAGGAAGCGAAGGAAATGTTGGTGTCACTGATTTGGGAGGGTATCCGGGGTATGGTGAAGCGGCAGGGTGGGTTGGATATGCGGCAGGAGGGGCAGAAGGGTATAGTGGAACTGCCCGTGGAATTGCATGAGGTGCTGATGGGGAAACTTTGCTTTTAGATGGCTGCAGAGGGACAAAAATCGATTAGTACTAAATTGACAAAATTGTATTTTGCATAATGAAGAATCGTAATTTATCCAATACATATGTAGCATAGTTTTGAGATTTGTATTACATTTGAACAACTTGCGTAGTGTAAAATAAGCCTCACTTCCCCGGAATATCTGCATCGGACACAAATGATATTCAGATGATTAATGTAAACGAGAATCATATTTGACAAAATTTTGAGAGGAGAAATTGCCAGAAACAGCGGAAATTGAAAGAAGCGTAATTTCTATTTTATGTTTGAGAAAATAGGAATGGATCACAAGGAAATTGAAAATAATATTCCCATTGCTTTTGATATTACAAGAAGGAAAAAGAAGAAGAAACGAAATGTGCATCTGCTAATATGAACAAAAACAGGAAATTTGTGAAGTCCTTTGGGGATTATTTACCTCCCACATTTGTCTTGAACCGTCCAGGAAGAGTCATCATATCCTTGGGAAAGAACTTTGTGCAATTGAATCCTGCAAAAAGTTCTACTAACTTCAGAAACAAAGGCATCTAGAACACAAATGTAGATTATTCATACATACTCGGAGCATTTGAATTTTCCATTGTGGTAAAAGATCTAATCCTAATGTTAGAGAAATCATTTACCTTCCACTTCCAATGAAATCATCGGCAGCGAGGGCATTGCTGTTCCAGATCGTGACATTTAATTCACGCAGGCCTTCAATGAGGCTGACCATGAACTTTTCTTGAAAACTCGGGTTTTTACCTCCATCTGCAAATCACATTCGTCAAATGTGATGCATAATGAATTAGTGCTGGATACACAGGGATGGAATTGAAACCCACAATTTTGGTAGAAGCAAGAAGTGGAAGTTTGTTTTTCACCTGTACATGTTTTGGTTCTGAATCTAGAGCTTCCATATTCAAGACAGACAAAAGGATCCTGCCTAGAGATCCATTCGGTGTCTTTCAGATTTACGCATCCGACAACTATAGAATAAAAACACAAACAAATTCAATTTCAACTAGAAATCAAACTTTCATAGAAGCCATTCAATCCAAAATATAATTTCTTAGAAAACGTGTTTCACATTGTACACGTATAGTGGTGGTTTAGAGCATACCAGTAACCTCAAGAGGCAGGCCTTGTATTCCAGATACTGCCATGACTTAAAATCTTATGAAGAAACCGGAATTATGGAACTCTGATACTGAGTTTTATGGATGAGGTAGCGAAGGTGATTTCCTGTGAAGGCTTGGGATATGAGCTTATTAAATAGTCGTTGTTTTCTCCTCACTTGCTAGGGGGCTAAGATATGTTATGCAAAGTCTTAGTCAACTTGCCAAGGAACAATATTATACGTAAGTTCATCACGATTTCACATGCAACTTTCATGTTACGGGTCTTCTTGGCTACATTCTAACCATTGAAACCTTGCGGCAAAACGAGAGGTAATTCTAAAGATATTACTGAAATTATTGATTAGGTATAACTACATATGTGGCTAAACCTTTAAAGAGTTTGCTTAACTTACATCTTTTAAAAGATTTGAAGGTCACTGTTGATTTATAAAACTATTAAAATCATACCGAAAAAATTTATAATAACCACAGTTTTTTCTAATTATTTAGAGAAGAAATTTCATATTATTTTAAAATATTATCAAACGTGAAGTTTTATGAAGAGTTTAAGGCATTAATATATACATACCTAATCAATAGGTTTTCCGGTTGTATATGCAATTTTTCTCAAATACATGGATTTGTTATTTGATGTGCATAGCGGAACTGGGATTATTTATTTATTTTTGGGTAAACAACTGGGATTATTTTCAATTTCACTGGATTATGTAATTATAAGAAACCACCGATTCGTACAGCGTAAAATACATCGAAAACGTGCAATATACGCCGAAGGCTGAAGCATTTTTCATAAGAAAACCAATGATTGAGTCATTGATGGTTACATGCAGTTAATTTAGAAGGGTTGTCTAGGAAACATAATCTCTGTGTGTGTGTGTGTGTATACCTGGTGGCGAAGCATTAATATAAAAATAGCTAAAAGTGTCAAATTCGTGCTATTTATTATTTCATATGGGTATTCAAATATTGTTTGGGCATGTAATGTACATGGCAATTTCATACGAAGGAGCTGGCCGTGATTTAACCATTGACTATATAAACGTCTGACCATCTTGGTTTACGAAAGTCAACGATTACATTTGCCCAGTTGCCAGCAAATCATTTTTCTTTCACAAAAACTATATGTGAAAAATCCTTTTACAATACTCATCCTAAACAATGCCTCTGATGTCAGAACATTACACACAGTTTCAACATTCCATTTTTCAAAGAACTTGGTGTATAATATTTTGGAGTTAGGTAGCTTTATTTGCTTCGCATTTTATTTTGAATTATGATTCAGAAGCCGATCCTTTTTGGCCGAAAGTCATCCGAATGTTTACTGCACGCAGTCGATTACTTTTACTTAACTTGATGGTAGTATGAACAAATCAAAAGTACATGGAGAAGCTTCATTGCTACGTATAATTCGTACTACATTTTCTGTGGAACACTTTGGTCCCATATACTTATTTTTTATTTTTGGCCCAGCTGTGAAAATCGCATTGTGTACGTTTTTGTCCTGGTGGAAATGGTGGAAGTCAAATAGCTTGTCCAAATTTGCTTTCTTTAAATTTTTTTGAATTTATCCCTTTCACGTTATATGTAATCAATAAATAAAATTATAAAAAAGATGATGATGCCGTAATAATATCATAAGATGTTTAAATAATTTAGATAATCCCAGCTAAAGTTTGATGTTCTAAACCTGTATGTTGGAATGGAACCTCCCCCTTCTTCCTGGGATTGCTTGAATGGGCATGAAAGTACACCGGGAAAATTTTCCTAAGGTCGTCTGCCTAAAGTCATCCTATTTGGGGTTAAGGTTAACGTGACCATTGAGGGGCACTTACAGTTAAGCCTTTGTTTTTAAACCTCTGTTTTTAGGGTAGAAATTAGGAATGATACGATCAAAGGTATACACATTCTTTAGAAGAAAGTTTTTAATGCATAGTACACGATTGGGTGCTTATGCTCTGAATTAATAGGTTTTAACGTATAAGTCTAACATCAGCTTAAAAAATAAAAATAAAAAAGTCAAAACTCTATTTATTAACTGTGTGTTATTTTATAGAATATCAATAATACGTTATTATTACAGGTTTTGTTAATTTGTTGAATGTTTCATCAAGTGAACCGCTAAAAGTAGACTACTAAATAGGAATATTTTTGTTTCTTAACTCAATGGTTCTATGTGAGTTGGATATTTGAATATCTGTTATACATTTTGACTTTAGTTATATTTATTGTGAATATCTTAAAAGTATCGTACAATATATCCTGAAACAAATAAAAATACCGTAAGATTTGATGAATCTGTGGGCATGTACGGTGCAGGTTTCGAAATGGTATTAATAAGGATAAGAAGTTTGGTCATATATATATATATATATATATCATACGTATGTATGTATGTATGTGCTATATATACCATGGGTGGATGTTCAATGCCATCCGAAAACATACCAAAGTCATGCAAGATACTATGAATTCCAGGAATGAATTAAAAGTCTCGATGAACAACCTCGACAGTGATCGTACTGAAAATACCCAATATACGCCTGTTAGTCACAATGAAAATTATAAATACGAAAACATACATTGTTCATTATCAATGGGTCTATTCATAAGTCTCATATGTCCGCCTATATCAAAATAGCGATTTTGATAATTATACTATTTATATCATCTTAGAATTATTTTTTACTACATTTCTCTCATTTTATTATTGTCTCCATAACTATCGTGAGCCACCACCACTGTAAATACAACCACTATAATTTTGACTACTTGCTGTTAGGTAGCACCACTATTATTTACAATGATATGCAATGGTCAATTGATAGCAGCAATGCTGATGACGAGGTGATGACTATGTATCGGCTTAGACGTTGATGATGTAGGGCGGTAGAGGTGTTTGTAATTTAAAGAATATTGTAATTGTGGCAGTGATGATGGTAACAAATTTACGGAGTAGATTTGATGATATAGTGCAATTGTAGAGCTGTTACTAGTGGTTTATGAGGCTTTGACATTATAATGATGTTGTTGGTGAAGATGGTATAACCATGGTGTGAATGATAGCCATAACATGGTAATAATAATGAGAAGATTGAGGTTGTCATTTAGAACAGTATTGTATTAATAGTGATAATGAAAACAACAGTAGTAGTAATAGTGGCGATTGTAATTGTAATAATAAGGTTAAGGTAATGATGATAATGATAAAATGATTATGGTAGTAATAATAATAGTAATAAAATGGTAGTGATGTGATGATGAAAAAGAAGTACTAGTATAGGGTTTTTATTAAGAGATTTTAATTATATTTTGTCTTACAATTTTTGTACCATTAAATGAAAAAAAAAAAATCTTGCGATTTATTCATTGCAATAAGGAAAAAAATTAGATTTTCTTTAGTTAAATACCATAAAGAAAATATTGCAAAGCAAATGTTACCTTAAATTAAAAGTTATACTGTTATGATCCGAGAGGGCTAGTTGTGGTAGTCGCCATATACTGTACAAAGAATTGTAGATTGAATTTCCTTACAATCGGTGACCCTTTTATACGATATACGATATACGATACTACAACTACTGCTAACTACCAAGAGTGCGCAAGCTTAAGTAGTATCATTTCATGACAAATAATAATATTATAAAAACATAACACATAGTCCATTTATATAAAAGTTTACAGATATAAAGTCTGAAACGTGTCTAAAGTTAGACTATTATAAAATTACATATTCAAATCTATAATAAGACAAAAGTACTCTCTGTTCTCATCCAGCTCTCACACTGACTCCGTATAGAAAACTAACCTCAGGCATACGGCAGCTCGACTCCACAAAGAGATCGGCCTGCGAAAGAAGACTACAAGGGTATAAGCTAACTAGCTTAGTGAGATATTTTCCCTCAACCATACAGCAATCAAGTTATACCACAGTTAAGTTTAACTAAATGAATGCATAAACAAGTAGTATGCCAAACAAATACATGCAGGTGACTAGGTACTACATGCAACTTAGATTTAACGTCCTTCGAAATCAGGGTTGGAGATTCTTCGGTATAGTCAGATTCGGGTATCATATTAGAACTTATTTCATAACAAAATTCTGCGTTTTGTATTTAAAATGTAATGGTACATCAATTACTAACCTTATCAAAATGAGTTCTACATATGATTGTGAGTAGGTTCACGCAGCCCTCACTCACCCCTAAACGAAAGCCTCTAGACTCGACCCATAGTTAGGTGGTTGGCACCTCCAACGCCTAGTTATCCCGCGGGCAAAGGTAAGGTCATATTGCATATGTGTACCGTACGAAATCAATAACAATCAATAATCAACCCACGTATGGCTTCTTGCTATCTCGGTGTAATGTGATTGCCCGGAATTAGTTATGCAGTGCATGATTTATATATGATCCAAGTTAACTTTTTTAATCGAACAAAAAGTTAAGTCATATTTATTTAGTGATCATTCAAAATCACAGACAATCAATCTAGTAAATATATTATACAACAAACATTGTATTATTGAAATTTAAAGTAGATTCACCATTACCAACAATTATAGTATAATCCAACCCCATATACATTCATTTATAAATCATAATTTAGATTCACTAATTACAAGCACAAACAAGTATGGAATCATAAGGAAAAACTCACTTAGTCATGGCTAGCTCACGGGTTGTAGTAGTTTGTGGGCAGCTCAGGGTCGATATCGAGATCACCTGAGAATAATAAACATTTTGTAAGTTTGGGAATTTACAGCTAACTAATGTTATAATTTGTAAGGTTTATTTCACTTAGTTACGTGAAATTGTTGATTCGAGCTTTTTATTGAATCGCATATAAATTTTTCATTTTAGCTCGGATCGTTATGAATTTATAGTCCATTTTGATCGTTTTCGAGCGTATTTTCTTGTAACGAGGTCTATTTTGGATGCTGTGGCTCGTAGCATAAATTGTGATATAAAAATATCACAAAAATTATTATTTAAGTTTAAAAATTATAAAATATTGATTTTCGCTTTTTCTTAACATATTTATGATTTAATAATTAATTAAATCATATACTTGATATTTTTATTATTTTGGGTATATTTTCCTATTTTTGAGATTTTAACTTTATTATGATTATTATTATTATTA